>JAVIAB010000088.1:28681709-28984209 GCA_032433765.1 Megaustenia siamemsis
CGCAATCGTAGTGATTGTTAACTGCCGTTTCAACAATCTAGATTGTTTTGGTAAAGATAGCAAAGAGTGTGCTTTAGTGTGTGCATCCTGAGACTACACGTCCGATAGACTCGCCTAACGCTCAGAAATGTTGCGTGCTTGATGGCGTATCTCAAAAATGGGAGTAGTTTTTAATCGCCACTTCTTTGAATAATAGCTTAGCATCCCGACTTTTTGCTAGTATTATATCGCTCGAAAGTGTAATTCGTTGGAAAGGTGTGTATACAACTTGTGTGCGTTGCAATGGAATTGTGTGGTGCTGGCGCAATCAGAAATGTGCGTTGGAATCTGTGCTAGGTCAGACTGCAGCCTGTAGATAAGTGAATTGTGAGTAAACTCCACTTAGTAACATTAATTCGTGTATGGCTATCTGTATGCACGTTCCGCATTTAATATTTGTTGCTTTTGTGTTTTTTATTGTATTCTTTTTTTATTTGAAATAGTGGCAGAGGCATGCTGGTTGAAGTTTAACTTAACAAACACCACGACACGTGACGCTACTAACGTGTTAGAAAGGAAACTTGGCGTTATTAGTGTCAATATTTATTTATTAAAAACTCTTTGCAGTAATATCAGCACTAAATCAACGAAAGCCTTCAGTCTCGTCGTCCATCCATATACATCTTTTTCCCTTGTGAAATGGGTACCAGGGCAGTACCTGGGAAAATGAGGAATGCCGCCTCGCATCGTGAGTTTCGATGCTTGAAGTGACACTATCCAGAAGTCTTCGAAATTTCTGGATAGGCAGCCGAGCACATATGGGTGAAAACTCGCGTGCTAAGAGGCCATTTCAAGTCTCGTGCTTTACCTTTACCATACAGATTTCAATATATGTCTATGTTTGGGTTGAACATTTCTGGTGTGGTTATCTCAATGATGGAACAGTTAATTGCAGGTTTTTTTTTTTTTGCCCTGTATACACCACCAGACAATGCATCGTTAATTAGTTCACATAATACCAGAAGGCTTGTGACATCCCATGCATCATGCCATGTTATCTTCTTCTTTCCTTCCTCATCTGCCTTTCAGCGTCGAGGGGTATATAATTGCGGTCTTTTGTTCGCCTCTGCTGCTATGTTTCCTAGTGCTTCTAATATTCCATCGACCCATCTTTTTCGTGGTCGACCCTTGGGTCTGGTGTTCTCACGTTTGTTGAAGGCTCGTTGTGTTGTTTTTTTGTTCTTTCTGCCTTGTCACGTGGCTAAACCATGTGGCTATGTTATAGTACTGGTTTATTTCAGATACAGCGGTTGTCGCCCCCCCCCCCCAGAAGTAACAGATTACATGCTCAGTCAAAACAAAAACGTTTTTGTTTCCACCATTTTCCTGACTCAACATTCATCTCAGAGAAGTAATGGCGGTACACCATGTTGGGAACCAACTGGAGTTGTGAATGATTTTAACAGCTTTCTCTCAAAGCCACGGAGAAGCGATGTTATTTATGTACATATATCTATCTATCTATCTATTGTCCTTTCGAGCCGAAGACGGCACATAGGGTAGAACCACAATCTCAAAACAGAAACCTTGCGTGCCAGAGTGGCACATATATTGCAGAGATCACTGCTCTAAAATATATGGCGCTGTTTCCATAACAATACTTTTACAATGACAGCTTGTCAAGCCATCAATCAACCTCCTTAGTCGCCTCTTACGACATGCCTGGAAGGTCACAGTGTCACTATCCTTTACTTCCCTCATATTGAGGCCCGGCAACACACAGGAAACATATATCACAGCAGTGTATTATTAATTTGTTTGTCAGTATCCAATATAAGAAGTGATTAATATTATGCCAAGTCATCAAACATCGTGTTAAACGTAGCAACATGATATCCGTCTGTTATATCTAACGTGTATGCGTGTTTTATTATAGGTTTATATACATTGCAAAGAGACCCATAAAAGAACAAATGTTCATATTCATTGGAGGATTTGGGGAAAAAAGGGGGAGGGGAGGGTAGCTGGGAACTTAGCCCTCGTGTACTATCAGCGCTGTCAGTCAAATCATTGACACGTACGTTAGTTCAGTGTAATAGTCGTGATGAGTTTCTGTGTTAACAAAATATCTAGGTCTATCGACTATATAAGTATACATCTGTCTTGTGGTGCGTGCGAACAACGCACTTGTATCCCGAACACACTGTGCTCCATTCACACACAGCTGAAACGGTCAGTAGGTAAAGTTGTAGATTGCTGCTTAGCTGGTAGGCGTCAGCACGAATAGTAGAGTCGTGCACTTATCTGGCAAATCTTTCCCTGGTATCCCCATTTCTGACCCACTTTGGAAGTTCTCCGGCAGTTTCCTTCTCCCTCTCTCTCTCTCCCTCTCTCTTTCTCGCCTGAGCCTACTGCTGATTGATGTTTTGTACACTTCTACACTGTGTCCGATGTCGTGTTATCTGTGCTTGCCATTATTTAGTTGGAGTAGTTATTGATAGTTGACTTTGTTGACCACAATTAATATGATAGATGTTGACAACACGAGCTGTGTTTATCCAAAGTTCTGATCCATCACGAATTGCTATTTATATTGACCAATGATACTCTTTGTATAAATATTTGACGATTCTCACATCTTTAGTCATTCTGTTTTAACGCAGTTTGTAGGGAAATGCACTAGAAGTTTTATTTCCCCTTGTTTAATTTGAGTGACCCTGGTGGTCATAAGTCGCATGCCTCATGTTTCATTTCCTCCTTCCCCATCCGGTTGGGCTGTAATAATAATTTTGTTATTGTTTCCTCCTATTTTGAATAGTTAATCGTGAATTAATTTGTAATGTTTCTGCTCCGGATTTATGTTCAGTTGGACATGTCTGCCATCCGACAACGCAACTTAAATGACAACCGTGTTATACCGTTTTACGGTGGAATGACGGAGAGGAGTATCTGTCAGAGAAAAAGCAATAATCCTTTGTATCCTGCCTGCGAGATGCAGTGGGCCAGCAGTTACCTTGACAGTATGGGGCGGTGGTTGTCTCTGGTGACCTGAGAGCTTATAAACGTTGTTACTGTAGCTGCTTCTAACAAAGCTCATGCCCTCTAGGTCAGTTATATTTATACACAGCTGACACATTTATTCTCAAAATAGTTTACGAATATCCGCACAGATACTGGATTACATTCATCGCATGCTTTAATCGTCTGAAATCTTCACTCAAAATGCCATACCGACCAACCCCTATGGTTGAAGTGAGGGAGAAGAGGGGGTTACAGCCGACTGGCCTGTTAGCATATACCACCTGGAGAAAATAATCTTGTCTCAGCTTTTGGTGGTACTACCGTAATATTTGAGGTTTTTTTATTCCTCATAATAATAGAAGCACCCCAGGACTGGAAGAACTGCAGGAACTGTCATTAACTTATTGAAGAAGGGTGGTAAATATGACTGTACCTACTATAGAGGAATATCACTGCTTATAAAGGGATTTAGAAGAAAAAAAAACCCAGTCATACAGGTGTTATCTTTGCTCTAGACAATTTAATAATATACTTTTAAAAATAATATTCACATGCATTGCCGATCAAGAGAAAGTTGTCCATAGAGTAGAAAGACAAATCTAGAAAAAAAATACTGCACTATGGGGCCCACCTATCTGCCTATGTAAATTAATTTTAAAACAGCAACGATAAGAACCAAGTTGGACAACCAAAGACATTTACTTGCCACCGATCCGAGAGTTAGACGATGTGTACTTTCACCTCTGTTGTCAGTTATCATGTATCTGAACAACCCCTAGCCAGTGCATCGCCCTAAGAGAACACAATTACAGGCGGCCAAGTTGTGATTTTAAAAATCACAAATGATATGCAAATCTACATCTGAAGGAATTGTAAAAAGCATGTTAAAAAAAAAATTGATTACCACCACACACAAAAAGACTTGCCGAGAAAAGACTCCAGTGGAGGAAAACAAAATCACAGATTTAAATTGATAACAACGGGCAAGAAATAGTTGAAACGGAGAAGAAATAGACAATGGATACAAAGGAGGCACTATACAGCTAAATCTTTCTGCCAGCGTTGTGCTATCCTTGTCTGGGTATCAGCGTAAGTACATTTATCAAAAGAGAAATGGTACAACCATTAAAGTCAGACCTCAGTAGATACGCAAGAATTAAGTAGGTGCAAAAATACGTGCAGATGTTTGAAGTTATTGTTGTAGCAAAATACATTATGTCATGGCAGTGCTGAATAAGCTTAAAGATACAGATACTAACATGATCGACGTTTAGACTACCACAGAGCGTTTGTGTTTGACATGTTCTTAATTTGTATTTTTTAAAAATTATACACCATTACTTAAATGAGATATCCTAGAAGCATGATCAGTGTGATAATGGACGACAAAATGAGGAAATAGATACGAGTGGGAGCAACAAAGTACGGGCCTGAATTCGGGAGGGGAGGGGGTGTGGTAGTCTAGGGGTACATCAGCCACGGGACAGAAAGAACTCGTTCAAAGCCCATCAGAAGCGGGTCATTTTTCAAAATGGGAAAAATGAATCTGAGGTTTCTTTATGACGTTACCCTTTCCTGCTCATTTCGGTAGTGAGATCCGATGTCTAGCCCTCTCGGATGATGGCAGTTAATAGGAGGCTCCACGTGTACATTAAAGAATCATTGACACTTAAAATCTAGGCAAAATTGTCAGAGACCTACCAACACTATGGATCCCAGCCATGCTATGGAGTTCGTGCACGTCCATCTGTATTTTCCTCAGAATTTTCTCGATGGAGATACCACAGATCTTATGGATTCGTCCTGTTTAGTGGTGATGATCCTAACAAGAACAAAGGCAAATTAAATAGGACATGTGACGCAAAATATCATTAGCAATCAGATACAATACCATTCACAAACAGCAGAAATAGACTCAAAATATAACTAGCTTGTGAAATCATTAAAGGACAACATCTGCACCTTCGACGGCTTCTGGGTTCACCCAGCCTTTAAGGGTACCGGATTTTTTTCTGGGAAAGTAAAGCGGCACGGGCGTAATACCGACCACATTACCCCAAAATCAAGTGCCGAAGGTCTGTAAAATTTATGGTCACTAACACCATATTCCCTATACGTCACTTGGCGTGACGGTGGTACTTTACTTTTACTTTTGAAATCATTGGACATTTATCACCACTAGATGGGTCGATGGAATATTAGAAGCACTAGGAAACATAACAGCAGCAGAGGCGAACAGAAGAGCAAAAGACCTCAAAGTATATCTCCTCTCGACGCTGAAAGGCAGATGAGGAAGGAAGAAAGATTTATTTTCTAGACAGAGAACCAGCCGGGATAATTTTGTGAGCAAATAATACAACTTCCACAGTAAAATAATCTCATTATTTTAGTACAAACTATTAACAAGTATTTAGGATGATTATTCTTGACAATTAGTTTGACGACGCTGAAATGCAAATGAGGAGGAAAAGAAGGAATTATCCCCGCCATAGAATATATAAAGAAACAAGACACAATGGTTTGGCCACGTGACAATGCAGAAATATCAAAAACACAAAACAGCGAGCCTTCAATAAGCGTCGCATGGGCCGACCACGACAAAGATGGATTGACTGAGGTCAACAACATAACACCAACAGGCGAACACGAGCAAAAGACATCAATTATCTCCCCTCGACACTCAATGAGGAAGGAACGAAGAAGAAACAACAAAATGCACGAAATATATGCGGTCCTAGAAAGCACCATGTAGGATGTTAACTAGAGAACACTCACTCCACTATCCTCAACCCTCAATAAATAGCCTATGCCAGAAGATAGGAGGATAAGAACAATGAGCCTTAGCCTACTAGCCCTCAATGCTTCACGGACTTCGTTGGGCAGTATAACATTAATGGGTTACATCGATCAGACTATCCTATAGCATTCTTTTATCGGGTCAACAGGTCATGTTCTAGTCAAGGCATTGTTCCCTCTGGTCAGCGAGCGAATAGTGTAGTATTCTAGGCATTGTCTCATGTAGAGAATCGTGTTGGTGTAGCATTATCTTAGATCCGCAACAAAGGATGTGGATGACAAATGGTCTAATAAAGATTTACTTAAAGAGGTGTCTTTATGTACGTTGTGCATGACATATTGCAAGGTCGTATACATTAATGTACTCCGGGAGAGGACTTCGGTATATACCGCCCAGCACAATATTCCTCTTTCCCCCCCCCCTCCCGGCAAAACAATTCTTAGAAATTTGCTCACATTTGACTTGTCGAGGTAATATATTTTTTTTAATAGATTTCTTTATATATATATTTATTTTTTTGACTTGTCGAGGGGAACATGACAAAGCGAACACAAGAAAGAACGCTTTGTACAGGTCTAAATGTCAACTTTGTTAGTACCTTTTAAGTTTATTTAACACTGTCTTGATATCAGTGTATTTTGCTACAATAATTACTGACAACTGTATGGGTGTGCACCGCCGTCTAATTCTATGCATGGCTACTGAGGTCTGACTTGAAATGATTAGCTTAGGTATACAAGTATAGGATTAAATCTAAAACATAAAAATAAAAAAAAAGTATTAACAATCATACTATAATATATAAGACCGATCTACAGTATCTTTGATTCCCAGTATTGCAGATAAATACTAGAGAAGGGGGCCGAATCAAACCAGTGTAATATTTCATACCCCCTCCCCCAGACACGACAAAAATACCTCGAGTGGTTATAGCATATACGCCCTTGTCATTGCATACTCCAGCTTTAAGCTTGCGGTCTATTGATTAGCATTCGAATCATTCAGAAGGTGAACACGGAGATATGAAATGTAATGACTTCACAAAAAGACGATTTGGTCGATAGTAAAGTTAGAACTAATCATAAATTTGAGCAGTCACTTTCGTTTATAACTTGGCTGTTTGCCCCCGGCAATCTTGCCTGAAAATACCGGTTGACCCGAATTAGTGCGACATTTGAGTTTGCGCGAGGTGACCGGCAAGTCGGTGTATATCTTTTAGTTTTAACACGTGACTGCGGCCAGGCTTATCTGTGCTGGGATTCTGGGTACACACGCCGTGTCGGTCTCAGTGGGTTACATACATATTGCGTGTTACTGTTTGCCTGTACCACTGATTATAACAAACCCCCTCCAGCATGCTGGCTGTGAATGACTTCACCGATCCTTCGACGAAAAATTATGGTAAGGCTTAACAGATGTTTGTGTTCACGATTAATACATGGACGTGATGAGTGAATAATAATCACTGGTTTTGCTGCTATTTATTTTCTGGTCACTGTAAATTCAATAATATAATTATTAATTGTTTGTAAAGTTACAGTAACTAAAACTTTGCTAGTTTTACCGTGCTACAGAGTTAGTAGTACTATGTTCTTAGGACTAGTAACCATAGATGGTAACATTGTAATTATTGCTTTCTTTTATTTATATATATATATAATGTATATAACATTGATGAGTGAATGTGAATTAGACGTGTTTAGAATTAATCCTGACTTTACAGCAACATTAATTTATTTTAAAATTAAATAAAGACCAATACAACAAAATTAGACCAGAAAATTCCAGTTTCTTCAAGAATGAAGTGAATGTCTGAATGGATTTAAAACAATAAAAAATCTCAACACAACCGGCCGAAACGTATAGGGATAAGTGTAAAATCAAGTAGCCTTGGGTTATTTTTAAAAGAAAGCTGTGATTCACTTCAAGTTTGTTTTAATTTTGAACTTGAAGGCCATTTGTAAGGTATTTTATTAAGCTTTCTTTCTTTTATTCATTTAAATCATACCTTGTGTCCACTTTTTTTGTGCTATATTGTTTACATTTAACAGTAATTTAATTTTGCCATCACCATATGGACCCCAGACTTCCTGAAAGAGATTTAGGAGTGGTTTTATCAGGCATCTTGAAGGATCATGCAAATATACAATTCGTTATAAAAATGTATCTTTCCTTAGTGTCGTATCTGTGCTTGGTAAACTTCAGCAGCCTGTTTTAGAAGTACATGTTACAGTGAATTACTTCAAATAGCCATGCATTACTTGCTCTTTTTTAAAACTTAAAATGGCTTTTTTTCTTAAAAAAAAAATATTAAATTAATGCCATGTGCTTGCAAGATTCTCAGAATTACAAGTCCTATAATTGAAAACTGATAAATTATAACTACTGTACTGGTGATCTGTTTTCTAATTAGTAAATGTGGGTTCATTTTTAGCTTGATGGCCTTTGGTTGAAAAAATAATGGTCAATCCTGAATTATTGAGTTGAGGAAAAGTATAGTCTTCTTGTCTCCAAAGCTTTGGCCAAAAAGATAAATATTTTATATTTCACTGTGCAGACATTACTTTTTCCTACTCTTCTAAAGTTAGGACACTCAATCCCATCTACACTGAAATACTCATTATAAAAAGCACACTATTTATTTTCTTAAACTACTAGGAAATGATGGAAAAACAAATTACATTCAAATCTATGCACCATGCAACAACAATGAAAGAGACAGCGAAGAATTCTATGACACATTGAATGAAATTATTAACAAGATTGACGAAAGCGACATGTTAGTGATGTGAGATTTTAATGGAAGGCTTGGGAAACGCAACAGTGAGAACAGAGATGTCTTAGGACCCTTTGGCGATAAAACAGCTGAAATAAACTAAAATGGAAGCAACTGCTGGAACTATGTAATCAAAATGAATTATTTATCACCAACACATTCTTCAAACACAGAGTCGCAAGTATACTCCTGGTACAAATGGAATTACACAACATGCAGAAGCCCCAGATAGATTTTATACTAACAAGACAGCAGATCAAGAAAAGAGTATCCGACAGTAGAGCAATCCCTAATATTACAGATGATACGGATCACAAGATGGTTATGATCACACTAAAACAGCCTAAAATAAAGAGAATATACTAAACAAACAAAGAAGCGAAAAGAACAGACAATAAAAATAACAATTAAAAGATCAAGAATCAATTAAAGATCAAGAGGAATTCAAGGAACTCCCTAACGAAATATTCACATAGAAGAGTGGAAACAATTTAAGGAAACAGTACCAACATCTCTAAAACTGTTTGTGGGACGAAGCTAAGAACACGAGAAGGAAAAAAGAGCACCCCGTGGTGGAACGAAACTATCAGAGAAGAATTAAAGAAAAGAAACTGTTTAAAAATTGGAGGGAGAATAAGAACCATGAAAATATGCCTTTGTTCAAAAAGAGTTAAAATTTTGATCAAAGAAGCTAAGCAAAGAATTGGACAGAATTCGGACAAAACGTGAGCAGGGACATCAAGACAGCCACAAGAGATTTCTACAAAGCAGTAAAAGCTACAAGAGCGAGAAAAGTAAACCAGGATCCTACTGAGCTGATAAATGACAAAGATGGACAGCCAATATCAAATAACCAACATATGCAACAGAGTTAAACATACAACTACCAATAAGACAACAAAAACCACGCTAGAACTCACAAATACTTAACCCACCATCATGAAAGAGGAAATCTAAGAATAATCAAATATGCACCAAGAAATAAAGCACCGGGGATAGATAACATACCAATAGAAATAATAGCAGCAGCAGGAGAAACAGGAGTGCAATTGCTGCACAGAATATTTAATGCAGCATGGCACCAAGTCCCAGAAGACTGGCAACAGGCAATCATCATACCAATATGGAAAAAGAAAGAGACTGCAATCAATATAGAGGTATATCTCTTCTCAGCCATGTAGGAAAGCTATACGCCAAAATCTTGGAAAAAAGGCTGAGACCAATAATAGAACTACAGTTAAGCGATTCTCAAATGGGCTTCCGAAAAAAACAGGATGTACTGACACACTATTCACATTAAAACAGCTTGCAGAAAAAACGACAGAACACAATCAAATCTTATACATAGCCTTCATTGACCAGGAAAAAGCATTCGACAGAGTAAACAGAGAACAACTGTGGGAGATACTAACAACATATGGAGTATGCCAGCATCTAAGCACCTAATTAAAAGTCTCTACATCAACTGCAGCAGCAGGCTACGCAGACCACTTCGAAGTTAGGTCAGGTGTAAGACAGGGGTGCGTACCATCCCCTACTGTTTATTACATACATGGACTATATATATATATATATATATATATATATATATATATATATGCAAGCTAGCCACCCATCAGAGTCAGGAGATCAACGAGCTTTTATTTGCAATGATCAGGCACTAATACATGAAACAATAGAAGACCTACAAGAACCTTAACAAACTCAACATCTCAAGGAACAAAATCAACAAAACAGAAGTCATGAATGTCGCCAAAAATAAACAGAACATCAACATAACTATAGAAGGCAGGCAACTAAAACAAGTAGAGGAATTCAAATACCTTGGAAGTCTAATGACCACTATAATTCTCAAACAGCAGAGATAGAATCAAGATGCAACAAAGCTTGTCAAATAATTGGACAGCTATCACCACTATTGTCCAACAAGGAAATAATTCTAGAGGCAAAACGAGCACTATACAATACAATCTTCATCCCAACGTTGTGCTACCAATGCCAGACCTGCACCCTAGATGCAATAACTATAACCTCTACAGAGATGAAATGTTTTAGACAAATGACAGGAAACATAAGATAAGAACTGATAAGATAAGAAATGAAGAACTGATAAAAAAAGCTAGGAATAGCCCCCGCCATAGAATATATAAGGAAACAACAGATAAAATGGTTTGGCCACGTGACAAGGCAGAAAGATCAAAACACAACACAACGAGCCTTCAACAAACGTGAGAACACCAGACCCAAGGGTTGACCACGAAAAAGATGGATCGATGGAATATTAGAAGCACTAGGAAACATAACAGCAGCAGAGGCGAACAGAAGAGCAAAAGACCGCAAAGTATATCTCCCCTCGAAGCTGAAAGGCAGATGAGGAAGGAAAGAAGAAGATTTATTTTCTAGATAGCCGGGATAATTTTGAAGGCAAATAATACAATACAACTTCCACAATTTTTTTTAATGATCTCACTTATTTTAGTACAAACTATTAACAAGTATTTAGGATGATTGTTCTTGACAAATAGTTTGAACTCAAATTTAGAATGTTGTGATTTGACATTAACAGCAGTTAAGATGAAATAAATAACCATTTTTTAGCTCAATCAAAATGTGTTTAGATAGTGTAAAAATTGCACTTTACAAGCTCTCAGTAAAATGGTTACTTCAAAGAAAGCTCATGAAATGTTTATACATAGAAATGTTTTCTCATCTGACAATATTTACTCCACTAGCATTGATTATCTTTTGGTGGCTCTAGGGTTTCATACATCACTTTCAGCCAATACATTTATCTGGCCACAAATAACAACTTACAAAATGTTGATGCTGCAAGTTTGTGGGCAGCAACAGCTGTGGTCACACTTTTTCTACAGTCTGTTGCACAACTTCAAATTAAATGATACCAAGCTGGTTTAAACTTTGTTTGGTGTGCTCTACAGTTACACCAAGGATTTACCGTTATTAATTACAATTGTATTTTGTGTCTGGAATTCTTTTGGGGGAGAAGAAATCTAGGACATAAGTTTTTCTTTTTGTCAAATAATTATCCACAACAATGAGGAGTTTGTAGTAATATATAATGTAGACTTGAATAATCTAAGAGAAGTACCATATAATGGATTCTGCTCCTTTGACTAGACCAGATTGACACATTTCTAGAGGGAATTATTGTGTATAAGACTATAATTACAGTCTCTATTGTTCATACATTTGTTAATCTCCTTCTGATCACACAAGAAGATAGTCATTACAGATTATGGAAGAGGTTTTATGATACAAAATGTAATTGTTCTGTGTTTGAAATAATGGACCAAGGTTTTTATAGAAAGTAAAATTTAGCTTCAGTGTATACTATACTTTTTATTTAGAAAAGTCAATTACTGACAGGGAATGTATGCCTGTAACACAAAGATGTGGTTTTTAAAAAAAAAAAAAAGTTTTACTGGAATGTTCAACTGAATTAAAAATCTTAGTAACAATTTGTAAATTTTTATTTTTGAGATTATTTAAACAGCACATATTATGTAAGGACATCAGATACCATTCTATTATTTGAACTTTTCTCACTGGAATATTAATATAATATTGTTAAATATTGTTTTATTATGGAAAGTTAAGTTGTAGAAAGTGCTAGGATAAATAATATTAACACAAGGCTATTGCACATACTAACACCTCTGGGGGAATCTAATGGGGCAAGCTCATTGTGTGTGCGGATTTGGTGAGTTTGATCAATCTTTAATTCATCTTATTAATCTGTGGTCACTGTTTATCATTTTATTAGTCCATAATTATTAATTACAAGTTCCTATTTTCACAAAATACAATATTCATATATTCATTTTATTTTAACTATTGTGTGCACATTACCTCTTTCGTCCGATGTCTCCCCTGTTTTGCTATGGTAAAGGTAAAGTATGAAACTTGAATGGGCATCTTATCACTCAAGTTTTCACACATATGTGCATGGCCGCTTATGCAGAAGTATTCAGAGACTTCTGGACAGTGTTGCTTCAAGCATTGAAACTCACGATACAAGGTGGCATTCTCACTTTCCCAGGGTGCTACCTGGTACCCATTTCTGACAGCTGCTGGGTCGACCACAGGTGTATTTTTTTTTTCCATCTGCTTCCAGCAGGAATCGAACACAGGTTATCTGAACGTCTGTAGCCCAGTCAAGTGGTTTTCCCAACTACGCTGCAGGGGCACACACACACACACCCCAACCCCCCATTTGGGATCCTGCTTATCCTAATGCATTCAATTTAGAGCCAATTTTAGGATCTTATTTTATGAGCTACCTTTTCATTCATTATGGCTCCTTTTGCTCTATAGGATATGTTAGACATCACAGGAGGACAATTACCATTCTTGGTATACTAGCATACCTTCTGTAAGGAAGTATGTATCAGGCATTGCATGTGAAGTGTCTTTTGGAAATGTGACACTCACATTTTTCTAGTGTTTATAAATGTGAATAATCACTTGCATACACCAGCTTCCTATATAGAAACCATGATCTTTTATGTCCAGTATATTTTGTCATTGCCAGCCTGTGCTATGATCCTGGTTTTCAAGACGAAAAATAACTAGGTATAGACCCATTCATTGATTCAGCTGTACAGGAAACTTTATAAAAGGACTACTCATTGATGTAGAAATAGCCCCAACAAACTTCAAATGTGATGTTTAGCTAATATATAATGGATTGGTGTCAATATTTTCTGTATTTTTTAGTGTGTAGTTAAGACTGCCAGTAACCTCACCTGCCCATTAAAGCTTGGATGGACCACTGTCTCTTAGCCATTTGGCATGTTGTAATAGAATTGTCACTTTTGTGAATACTACATTATACACTATTGTATGATTTTTATGTCTTAGGTAAACTGCAGGGGGAAAAAGTTGACTTGGCTACATGAGTTAAATAACAGTTAACATATAACTTTGCATTGAATTCTGGAAGAGTCTAAATGGATAATGAGGTTTTTAAAGTGCTTGTCTGTAGTTTGTATCTAGGTACAGTTGGTCTCTATTAATACCCAATGAGTATATGTTTACATATCGAGCTTGATTTCTTCTGGAAGGATCATGGCTTTGGCAGGCCTGATAGGTGAATATTCTAGGATCGCTTGCATATTAATTATAGCAAGAAATCAAGGAGCAACAAAGTCACTATCGTTGGCTTGACATAGTTGCATATGTTTCAACAAATGAAGCCCAATTTGTCAAACTGTATATAATTAACTTTTGTCTTATTTAATTGTATTTTAGGAGGCTCACAAGTTGCCAAGGATGGCCGTAAAGGAAAGAAGGCAGAAAGGACTTTATTTGTAAAGAAATTGGAGGCACAGACATGGATGCCTTTATAGATGTGAGTAGTGTATTCTGGTCTGCTCTGATTTGCAATAATGTACTGTATTGTATTTTATCATTTAGATAGCTCTTGCATGTTGTTGCTTTCTCGCATATATTTTCGTGTGACATTATATAACTGCCCTATTCTATGTTGAAATCAATTAAAACTTGTGTGGTGTGTATGGAAATGTATGCATGGTTTTAATAAAGACTACCTTGTGTAGGTAGTTTATTTAATTAATTGCCACCAATATCATTGTTTAATAAATGTTGTATATTGATGAGACAAAATCTTTTAAGTCAATAACTAAGAGCTAATTCAGTCAATTTATTCTTAAGATGCATTTGTCAGTGAAAGTGGGACCATAAACCAAGTTTTGTGTTTGAAAGATTGCACTTTCTACTACAATAATTGCTGTGAACTAACATTCTGTTATATATGAGTAGATAATTCATAATATTAAATTTGGTCTCCTATGGAAAACTGTTGAATGTTACTTCTCAGCCAGAAACTGACATTAGAGGAAAACAATGTAGGAGGAAACTGCCAAAAGTCTTCCAAGCTACCTTTCTCATTTCCTACTTTTTCTGATGTATATGCTCTGAAGGTATCTTGAAATCCTGAAATTCATGTTGCTGTTAATAAAGTTTGTATCATTCATGTTTTTTTTTTTAAGTTTATTTTTGGGAAGGGTTCGGGTGTTATTTATTTAAATATCAATGTATTTGAGCAGGTGTTATCACAGATGTATACATTATATATTATATTTGGAAAAAAAATATTTTTAATTCTTAAAATACAATAGGGCGAGAATGTGTGCCTGTTTTTATCTACATAAATATATTTATGTTGAGGATAATTTGTATACATTTGAGGATTATAAGAATAATTTCTTGGTTTTTTTTTTTTTTCACCTCCAGAAAACATTTAATTTTCTTTAACAAGGATACAGCATTGTAGCTTAGCTGTTTTCTTATTTTGTAGCTTATCTGTTTCTTATTTTCTATGTATCGAGTCACACATCTAACATTTTTATGCAATTTAACATTCTTATTTAGGTAAGGATATATATATATATATATAGTGTGTTATTTGTAATTTGCATTTGCTGCATCTTTGCTTTCACTGTAACCTTAGTATGTACAATTTTCTATTATTGTGTTCATAGTTTGCTGTTGTTTATTTTGTGCTTATTTTGTTGTAAATTATCTTTTGAGAGCCCACAGAAGACTAATTCAAATCTTGGAAAGACCCTTGTGGAATTGGATAGTGCCAACCCCTTACATGACAAAGGCGAGAGTGAACCAAAGATAATTGTACAGTCCGCTACGAAAGATGTGCTGAAACGAGATCCAAAGAATCCCTGGAAAATTCAGCCAGCTCCTGGGACACCTGTTAAAAAAGACACTCAGAATCCTTGGGCTGTGAGAGGACCAGAACCTGTTAAATCAGAGCTGCCAGTAAGTACAAGTGCACAGGGAGGTTCAGGAATCAAAGAGATTTCAAATCCTTGGAAAATTCTTCCAGTACACGCTGTAGAAAACAGTGTTTCTAAGTCATTACAGGGTGGTAAAAATAAGAGAATTGTTGTGTCCATAATTTCAAATTCATTTGGCAATTGCAATAAGAGATCCAGTTGTTCAGATGTAGATATTGTGAGATCTCTGATATCTCCATCGACTGCACATCATAAATCTGTGACAACTTCATTAGTCAGTCCTGTGCAGAATCCAGAGTGTGAAATTGTTTTAACTCAGAAGGTAAATCAGATATCACAGTCTCCCAAGGTTACCAGTTACAGAAACAGCTTGGTGTCCTTGCAAACTTCTCATCATTCTCGTCGTAAGCACACAAATAAGACAGGTGTCAATGAGGTACATAATGTATGTTCCTTACCACAGAAGGACACAATAATTCCCAGTGAACAAGGTCCGAACCAGAAAGCTAAGCATTTGCAACCACTTACTTCGCCTGCTTGTTTAAAGAAAAATGAAACCGCTCTTAACTCACTTAAAAAATATGATAAAGCAGACATTGGGGCACAAGAACAACTCAGTAGTAGTCAGGATCCTGATAAACCAGGCACAACCACAGTCCAGAATTCCAAACGCTTAACTTCCACTTTCAATTTCATTTTCGCTAAGCAACAGACTATCTCACAGAGTTCGTCAAATATTCCTCCAGCCTCCAAATGCATTCCAGTTTCAATCTTAAAAGCAGTGCAAGTATAAAGATGAAATTTGATAGCACAAGAAATGCAAATTCAGACACTGTGAGGTCAAGAAGACAAGATAATGCTAAAACTGAGGGGAAGTGTTCCCAATACACAGAATTACAATTATCTCCTATCTTTGAGCATGATGAAGCAAGAAAAGTGGTACACATTTCTGAGATGACCCTAGACATGCCATGCGGTCAGACTGTAAATGAGGTGCCATTTTATTTTCAATGGCATGACATTAACTTGTTGTGTTTTTTTTTTTATTAAGAAACGTTACAAGTAACAGATGACAGTTGCTAACTTAACACCAGTTGTAAATTAATATAACTCTTTCTTTAAATTTGTTTCCGCGTGCATTTACAATGCATATTTCAAACTATATTATTACAACAGTAGAATTTTTTTTTTTTTTAACCCTTAATTATGATACCTATCTGTGGCTCACTCGTTTACAATACAGTAGTAAATATTACAACCACTTTAATGTAACTTTGGGGGCTCTAAAACTAGGAGAGAGGCATGGGGGACTCAGAATTCCTGTCTCATGTTGATTTATGACCTGAATTGACCCCAGTGGTCGGTCAGAATGTTACAATGTCTATATATATATATATATATATATATGTACTTTAGTAAGTCCGTTGGTCTGTTCGGCTACCTCATAGAGTTAGTAACTGTGTTTCCAGTGTTACAAAGGGTTGTTTAATGTCACTCGATGTCCTAGGAAATTTTCATGATCAGAGAAAGGAAATTCTACCAATTTCTTGAAAATTAGCATATTTTTGTTGTATCTGAAAATCTAACAGTTGAAACAAATCCACACTCAGGGGTCACTGGAAGTGATGATTAGAAAGGTACATGTAAGGGGGAAGTGTTTGAACATGTCAAATTTGAAAGAATCTGTTTTTATTACGTAAATTTTTACGTAATTTTTACCACGGTATCATAATCTAGGGTTAAATGCCTGTAAATAAATGTTTTTTA
The DNA here is from genome assembly GCA_032433765.1 of Megaustenia siamemsis. NCBI lineage: Eukaryota > Metazoa > Mollusca > Gastropoda > Stylommatophora > Ariophantidae > Megaustenia > Megaustenia siamemsis. The sequence goes on from JAVIAB010000088.1 coordinate 28,698,844, forward strand.
GTTGCTTCAAATATAAAGTGCTTTACTGATCACAATTTCATGATCTGAGTTATCTGTGCCATCATACTTTGGTAGTTCATCCAGAGTGATTTTTATTTGTCCAAGATATCCTTCCGTCTCTGGTTTTTTCATTGTTCTTCAAAACTTTCATCTAATATTTTATTAAACATGTTGTCATGTTTTTATCGTTCAATTTATACTTGATTATACAATTTGTGTTGCCGTTCTGTTCATGTTTATTAGGAATTAACTTACCAAACTTAGACAGAATCATGCATATAATATTAATCATGATTTCACTTTGGTTAAAATTAAGTTCAACAAATATCAATGAATGTCTAAAACTGTTACAAGTATGAGAATTTTAAGTTGTGATATAATTTACAGAATCGTGAAGGTTAAAGAAACATGTTCATTGTGTTCTGTATTTCATTAGCTTATATCTGATTGAAAATAATTGTGACCACAATCAGGTCATCATTATTGAGTGGCGTCTCTGCCTCAAAGGTCAGCTACCATTTCATCTTGCTTTAATATTGCAGATTTTCATAAGCTGACTTGTACATCTTTTGATGTTACTAGACCATGTTAGTCTTGGTCTGTCTCTTTTACCTTGTATTTTCCTTTCTAAGATCTAAGACCCAAAAATCTAATTTGTCTAGTTTTGAATTGTGTTTAGTACTCTTTTCATTTTTAGTTGTTTTGAGACTTCCGTCATTTGTTTTCTTTTCTTTCCATTCAATTCTTCCTATTCTATAAACCCACATTTCAAAGGCTTCAATTTTCTGTTTTGTTTTCTTATCTAATGTCCATGTTTCTGCACCGTACAGGAATGTTAAGAAGATGAAACATTTTGTTATTCTTGGTTACTATCAGGAGTAACACATTAATGAGATAAATTTAAAGGAAATTAAGTTAAGGAAGTTAAATCTTGTTAAATAATTTTTATCTTTTGTCTTATCACTGACAATTTTCCACTTACTAATTAACCTCAGTTCTTTTGTAAATTAACTATTATTCTTAATGCTTGATTATAAGAACTTTGAACAGAAAATAATGGGGGTGGGATAAATGTTAGGTATATGGTAAATATACTTTTGCTTGTATACTGTAGTTTAGAAATTATTATTTTTTTTTGATCGGGGGGGGGGGGGGGATATAACACTGTATGAGATAATTATATAATGAAATTTATGAGAGTTAGTGTATGATAAATTAGTTATACAAATGGTACTCCCACCATGCCCCCAAACCCTTATGAAGGTGGCATGTCAAGAGAATCAACATGTGGTTAAAACAGTCCGTATAAATATCAAATTCTAGCCACATATAGAGATACAATTAATTGGCATAGCAGTCAGTATCTTTCTCATGGGTAAACATTAAATGCTAGTGGTACCGCTCTCCTCTAAGGTGGAACCATGCTAATTTAAGATTGCTAGGAATACATAATTTGTTTGAACAAATACCTGATTTTATCTCCCCATGCATGAAACTCAACTCAATAATAATTTCTTTCCATCTAACCCATAAGGTTGATGGTGCAAACAGTGGTGCTGGTGAGAACAACATGACCAAAACTAACAATGCATTGGATGTAACGTCTGAAACCAGTTCCACTGGGAGATCAGCTGGACCTTCTATTTCAAATGACATTGAGAGAAGCTAGAAAAGTCACAATTAAGGATACTCAAGGCACTGACCAGAATGTACAGAATCATGTCCCTGTTGCAGGAGCGACTGGGGTTTCATTAGACCGTGGGTATTCTAGAGATGATAGCCCAAACCCTCAGAAGAGCCAGGAGCAACAGAAGCCAGCTGTGACATCAGCACAGGTACTAAATATGCTAGTTTATCTAAACAGTTTTGTAGCACTAATCGTCCTACAGTATTTAATCACCCTTAGATTGTTTGAGTAGTACAGATAATGTGATTTGGTTTTCTTTACTGTTATGCTCTTGTATTTATGTGAACCATACATTTTATGGTTTAACATGACATTGCATGACAGTGAATGACATTTTCTAATCTTGATATATTATGCTTATTTCACATACACAGTGAACATTAAAGACAGCAAAATAAGACTTCTTATAAATATATTTTATATGTCAATCTCATTTGTTTATTTTCATCTCAAATTGACATTAGTTCAAATCTTGGGGAAATTTTGCAGTATTTATAGATGTCTTGAAATTAGAACATGTCCTCATTCATAAAATTCCTCACTCATAAAATTGATATTTTATGGGAGTGGTTCAACTTGAAACACGAGTAAAAAAAAATGTAAAATTATTTTTTTAAATATATATATTACTATTCAAATGAATTTTAAGAATTTAGCACATCAATTATTTTTGTAGTTATTATAGTGTGTTTTAATATATAATAGTTGTCGTGGTAATTTGTGAAGTTCTAATGAGTTCTCATTAATGTTTGTTAGTAGTGTATTTGTAATAATGATGATGATAATCATGTACCATGCAGTTAGCGTAGGCGATCATGTCCTTCCACAATCTTCTATCTACAGTGCATTGTATCAGTTCTGTTGTTGGCTGTTTTCCATGCCATGGCATCAAGTTTTTCAGTATTTTCTCTCTTTATTGTTTGTGATCTCTCTTTCCCTGTATTTTGTTAGTTGTAACCAAGTATTCCAACTTTCCTCTTCTTATGTTATGCCAGAAAAATGTTGATTGCTTCTTTCAGATGTTTTTTAAGAGGTCCCTTTTTGTGTTGGCCTTTTTGAGAACTTCCTCATTGGTCTTTTTAGCTGTCCTTTCTTCTGAGAAATCCCATGTCTGTGGCATCCAATCGTCTTTTCATTTATTTGTTTACGGTCCATGATTTGCTTTTATAGGTCAGAATTGGCTCTATATAGCACGATGAACTCACTTCTATTGACATATTTGTTGCTTGAGATGTTTTTCATTTTCTGAAATCCTATTTTGGCCTGAACTATTTTGCTTCTTTGGTGCATCTTCCATCTGATGTTATTATTGTACCCAAGTATTTGAAGTATTCCACTCGATTTACCCTGTTTATTTTTATGCTGGTGATGATTGTTTTTTCAATATGACCATTACTTCTGTTTTCTTACTATACAGGCTTCGGCTTTCTTGTTGCTTTCTATTATGTTTATCATTTGTAGTTCATTCTCTGTCTCTGCTGTTAAGACTGCTGTCCGCATATCACAAATTGCTGTGACTGTTCAATTCATATATTTGTTATCCTAATCTTTACTGTAATGAAGAAAATACTATGGAACTACATTATATAATGGTGGAAGGAAAGTGGGGGTTTACCCATTGAGAATTGCGACATTTTAGTAGTAGTATGTTGTTGGTGCTCATATTTTTCATGACCATCTGGTTATATCTTAGTCGTGTGGTCGCTGTAATGCCAGATCATTTTATTTCTCAGGGAAAATCTCTTGTTGTGTGATCAATGTCAGTTAAATTTTTAAAAAATGTGTACATTTATGGAGATGAATGCACTAACCAACCACTGGGTGTCTGAGTAGCTACGATAAATGCACTAACCTTTTTGCTTCTTTGTAATGGGAAAGTAGAGTATATTAATTCAAGAATGAGCATTTCTACTGACTCAACACCACCTCCTTTACTTTCAACTAAATTTTTTCCTCACTTTATTTTGTTGTGTCATGTCGTGTTTTAAGATCATCTCTTATTTTTATGTTCACACAGTTATGTCCCCCAAAACACTTTCCTTAATGAAACCAAACACAAACGCTGTCCCTAATCAAACAAAATCAATCAGATTTTCAATCAACTTGTACTGATCCTGTCAACTGAGTGAATTTATTTGTTCAATTTATTTGTTCACATCTGCATACAACCTCCATGCCACAGTCAAATTTCCTTTTTTTGTGTGTGTGTGTGTGTGTAGTTTTTAGCTGTTGTGGATGTATTTATTGTCTTTAACTAAAATTGTAAATTTTCTGTTTCTGTCACTTCAACCAGCATGTTGGAATTTTATGCTTATAAGTATGTATACACAATGAACATGCCAGGAAAGACAAGCTTCCACAGATGAGTTTCTGCAAGTTTCATGTTTCTTTCATAAATCTTTCTCATGTGTTAGACACCCTTATATTGTGAATTAAAAGTCTTACACACTGGTTAATTAGCTTTAATAATATGGACAAGACACCTTTTTTAACACTTGAGGAAGAAAATATGAACATTTTTTTTAAATTTAATTTTTTTTTATATGAATAGCTTTGTTTAGGTCAAGCAGGAACATTGTTTGAGATTTAGGGGTTCAATGATTTTATTAATTCCTATCGTTTTGAAGAGGTGAACATAAACAGCATACAAAGTATTGAGGGAAATCTACAATTGAGTTGTTCTTGTAATAGTGGGAACTGTTGATCCAAAGATCTGTTAATGTACAACATTATACAGATTGAAGGTATGAAGCAGACCAGAGGGACAGAGAATCAAAGGCATCATACCATAGGCATTATGTTGTATTTTCTCCTTTCTCTCTTCTCTCTCCCCCCCCCCCCCCCCCCCCCCCAGAAACTCTTGCTCACAATGCTAAGCGGTTTCTGATTGTGATTGTCACTTTTTGTTTGCATACCTGCCTGGATTAATTTTATTACAGTTGTAATTTGTTCACAGTAATGTACTCTCACATCTTACCTTATCTGGCTTACAGGTTTGACATTACTTGTAACTCGTGTATTTTATTACCAACTGACCTTTGTTAGAGTGTTCTGGAGGATGTAGCTTTGGGAATTAGGACATTTAGAGAATTTATCTTTAGCCAAGATTTTGTGAAATTATCCTCTTCCTAAATCACTAAACCAATATACCACTTTAAGTATCTTAATGATAGAATTTTATGAATAAAACTTTAGTACATCCCCCATCTATTGTGAAATGATCCTTCACAGCTGCTTTTATTGTTCTTGTGGCACATTGATATGCTAACATTACTGTTATTTTACTGCATGTCCAATCTGCACTGGTTGTTATTTTTGTTTTAAACATGACCATTGTTAGAACAAATTGAGACCCTCCATGTTATTGACTTTCTAGGTGGAGAGTAAGCACAAACAAAAGAAAAAGAAGAAAAAAGGACGAAAGACCCCGCCAAATCAGAAAGTAAAACCGTGCACATCTTCTAATGACACTTCAGAGGTTTGGATATTTGTTTGGATTTATTCCAGTAACATACTAGTTGTTAATACTGACCACACACTTGAATTTTGCCTCGCAAGGAGATCCAAGTTCAGTTTGTGTTACATTGCGTCGTCTTAAAAGGCATTTTAATTGATGATTTATGTACGTTTTTTACAAATATTTTTCCATACTAGTTTACTAACATGGATACAGAAAAAATAAGCTAATATATTTTATTTTGTAAATAACTGCTAGTACAGCTCCGACTCCTGTTGTTAAGCAAGCAGCGATTGTAAAGAAAAAAGTGCCCAAAGTGAAGTCTACTGAAGGGCACCATATATCACAGCTTGCAGTAACCAGAACTCAATGAAACTACACTTTTTTAACATTCTTTTAAGGGTCATGATAGAGGAACAGTAGTTGGGATGAACGCAGAAGAGAACTCATGCTGAAATCAGTCTCGGGAAAAAGTTTTTTAATTTTTAACTCTTTAACTCTGGAAATATTTTGCTGGTTTGCATGCAAGTCTGAACCAATGTCACCATGTTCAAATATTTTTGTATTGTTCGTTTCTAATTATAACTTATCACATATTATATGTATCAAATTAAAGAGGAAGTATTACAATATACAGGTTTAAATTTTGTAGGGTGTAATGTTTTATTGAATTCATTCAAAGCCAAGAATAAGCAAATTAAAAACACAAATTTTACTCACCAAATTTAAATGCAAACATATATATATATATATATATATATATATATTCAAATATGATCTGTTGTAATATATCACCATTTGATAGTGAATATTCCATGCATCATGTCGATAGTGGAGTTCACATTTTTTTTTTTTAGACATGAGATAAATAAAAAAAAAATATTTTCAATTTATTTTCTTTGTTGTGCTCACAATGTTTCATCAAACAACATATATTTACACATGTGCATATTCTTTAGCCATGAAATATTTATAGTGTTTTTATGAGATTTGATAGATTTCATAACTTCTATCATTATAAAAATAGTAACACCAAAAGATTGCCTGTGTGTTGCTGGGGCCCCGAAGGAGGGGTAACGAATTGTGGTGCTTCTATCTACCTGACATGTTTGTAAGAGGCGACAAAGGAGGGTTTGGCATGGGACTGGCTATCTTGTACTGTACAGATAAGATGAAAAAACTTCACAAACATAAACTAAGTTCAAAAAAAAAAGAATAAAAGTAAATCCGCCATCCAGGAAAGATAGGGTCTAAGAAATGTATGTCGCAATCTGGAGAAAGCCATGAGGAGTCTGGGTTCCTCACTCACCTTTTGTCTGCCAAGAAATCCTCCAGAAATAGCACCTGGAATGTACATACCTTAAATGAACAGGGGAAAGCTGCACAATGTGCGAAACAAGATGGTTAGGAACAGAAAGGATAAAACTAACCACAGGAGAGATCATTTTATCATCAGGACACCAGGAACCTGGAGCAAAACATAGTGAAGGGGTAGCTATAATGTTATCAAGAGTATGGGAAGCTGTGAAGGCCGTCAATTTGTCAAAAAATGGTAAAGCCAGGTGACCAGGTGAAATTCCTTTGGAAGCCATCAAAGCAGATATTTACACCTCTACCAAGATGTTACATAATCTACTAGAGAAAATTTGGGAGAGGGAAGAAATACCTTAAGACTGGAAAGAAGGTTATATGGTTTAAACTACCAAAGAAAGGAAGTTTACAGAAGTGCACAAATTATAGGGGAATTATGCTACTATCAATGCCAGGAAAAATATTAAGCAGAATCATTCTGGAGTGACTAAAAGAGGCTATAGAGAAACATTTGAGAAATGAACAAGCAGGTTTTAGGAAAAACAGATCATGTACTGATGAAATAACTACCCTACGTATAATACTTGAACAAAGTTTATAACTACAGTCCCCACTTTATATTGGATTCATAGATTATGAAAATAGCATTTGATAGCTTAGACAGAGGAATACTTTGGAAATTGCTGAGTCATTACGGAATCCCCATAAAGTTTATTAACCTGATAAGAACAATGTAGGAGGAATGAACTGTAATGTTGTGTGCATGGAGAACAGGAGTAAGGCAAGTAATCTCCATTTCTCTATCTACTGAACAACAGAAATGGAATCCAGTGGTCACTTGCCAAGGAACTTAATGATTTAGACTTTGCTGATGACATAGCCCTCCTATCATACAACCATCAACAGATGCAAGATAAAATGAGCATACTTGATGAGAGATCACAACAGCTGGGACTGAAAATAAATAGAGATAAGACCAAAATTATGAGAATTCATGCAACTGGTAATACTTAAATAATAATAGAAGTTTTACTAGATGTACAATCTTACATATATCTGGGCAGTAATATAGACAAAGAAGTAGGAGCAGAGATTGATACCAAAATAAGGATATCAAAAGCAAGAGGAGCATTCATTGCACTAGGAAACAAAGTCCAAAGTAATTAGGTTAATACAAAAATTTTCAACTCCAGTGCTAAGTCAGTATCCATGCAGTCAAATTTAAATGAGATATTCTAAGAGGTTGACCTACAGAAATATAAATGAGCTGGAGAAATGTTTTTCATTCGTTCCTCCGTCATTTTAAGTTATCTTTTAGTATTGGCACACAGCATTGATCCGGAGTTAAAGAGTTAATATGATATAAAGTTGTGCATGCCCCTATTTTTATCACACTTTATTGCCCCACCCATCGGCCACTTAAAGCTGTTATCTTCTCAACATATTTGTTTTCTTTTGACTAACAATGTTGATTGTTGATCTAATTGTTAACTAAAATTGAATTTATTTAAAGTTGACTAACTTATTGTATTGATTTACCAGTTCTTTTTTCTTCTGATATTTTACTTTAATTTATGTATAAGGCTATAATTTAAAAAAACCAGTAAACTAACATTTGCATAAATGTGTTTTTAAAAGTAAAAAAAAATATTATTAGTAATATTTTTAAGACTACAACTACAGAAATATTTTGTCAAGAGATAAAACAGTTGATTGACTGAAGTTTTTTTAAAACACATTTCTTTGTTGGAAATATTGTTTGAAGTCACAGTAGATTAGGCTTTGTTTTTTGTGAAAATAAATCAAATAAACATCTGATGATGCACATAAGACACACATTACCAATTCCTCATTTGATTTATTACTCTTAAATGTAACATTTAATTAGATTTGGTGGAGCTCATGTATATTTTACAATCATTTCTACAAAACTTTAATTTATTTATGACAAATTTTCCTTCCAAAGAAACTTTACAATGTACTTCCCAATCAGTTTTATTCTTACAAGACGTTTGAAGTGTGTATTGCACAAGAAAGTGTCAAGCTAATTACTTGTGTGCTAAATTAAAGATAAAAGAAAAATTTGCATGTTTTTATAAATTGTAATATTCTTTCCATGATGCAAGATTTAGAATTAGAAATGTTTGTCAGAGTTTTTATTTATTTTTCAAAATAATTGGAAAGAATTTTAAACAAAACACTTGCCATGGTAGCAGTAAAGAGAACTCTATTTAATGAAACATCTTGTGTAATGTCAATGACAGTCTGGGTAAAAAGTCATCCTGTTTCTCTGTACACAAAATTCAGCTGCCTGACATGACAACTGCATGTGAAGAAAACATCATTGAAAATCTTGTACGCCATAAAATATATTCTCACAGTAAACAAAGGTACAGTCTACTGCCTTTATTTTAACATTTGTTGGGCTGGACAAAACAAAATAGACCATTTCTTACCATCCACGTACTGATGACATTGGACTGGAGAATGTTCGCACAATTTGTTTTGCCGTTTCCACCTTTACTATTATAATCTATTGAGGTTTACATTTTTGTCATGTTTTTTTTTTAAAATATATATATTACACCTATTTATTATAATAAAATGAAATGTGTATTATATATTCAAGCCATTATCACCTTTAATTTTAATAGCATTGTAAAAAGGATTTATTGTATAGTTTATTCATTTTATGACTGCAATTTAAGAATTGGAAAGTGCCTGTGCTGTGTTTTATTTGATGCTAAGACAAAATTAATCTTTAATGACAGCTTTATGCATGTTTCTTTATGTCAGTTTGCTCTTTTGTAATCCTTGCCAGTTATACCAACTGGCTCCACCAACTGGCATTGTCTGATGGCATCACTTTATCGTTTGTCCTTCAACAAACAGTTCTGGGTTTAGAGTTCTGGTATACATTTGTTTACAATTATTGTTACCAACTTGTTAAATGACAATTAAACTTGTTTCTGTGTAAATGGTTTCCTTACTTGTCGTGTATTTGTATTATTTCTTATTTAAATAGTAAATTGAAAATTAGTAGTATTGTTATGTGTTATGACTTTATGTACCAAAGGTCATGAGTAAGTAAATCCACCTATGTTCTAGCAGTAAATCTATCTATGTCCTAGAGGTACATTCACCTATGTTCTAGAGGTACATTCACCTATGTTCTAGCAGTTAATCCACTTCTAGCAACTTCGTTACTTTTACTTTAGTCACTACCGTTTTCCCCAGACACTTAAATAACTTTTTTTTTAGTTTGAATGTTTTTGTTAGGCAGTTATAAATTGTGACCATCTCACTGAAGACCTAGATGGTGTGACAACAATGTTTAATGACTGTCATCATGTGCATGGTGTTTATGAAAAGTTGTTTACATCATTCTTTGACAACTTGAAGTATTATATGATCTATTATATCCACTGGTGTGTTGTTGCTTTACCCTGCACTGTGTATATTTTACAGGGATCTATAAACATTGGTTGTTATGCAGATTTTTCTTACAACATAAAGCATGTTTTGTTTGCATTGCTTTGAGTGCCATATGATTAATTAAAAGATAGTCATATATGGAATTTTAATCTAGGTTTATCTGCAATGACAAAGCTAATTGTGAACCAGAAGTAGAAAACCATACACCTTGGCAAGGCTCTAGGAGAAATCTTAATATGCATTGTAATATATGTGTAATGTTTGTCTTCATTCACAGAGACAAAATGAAGCGGTTGAGACAGAGGAGAAGCCTCCACTTCCACAGCCTGTTAGTAAAGGTTCTTTGGATAAGACTGATGCTTCTCAAGACCTTGCAGCTCCACCCACTTCAATCCCAGTTACACAAGAAGTACCCAAACTCATCGCTCATGAATCAGGTTCACTGCCTCAAATGACATCTACTGTCCATTCAAAACATACACAACAGTCTGCAGTAAAAACTTTATCAGTGTTACAGAATGAAAGCAAGACTGTTTTGGAAACTGATTCACTAACAGATACAGCAGTATCAACTCAAATCAATAAATCCTCAAAACCTAAAAACACTGAAAGCAAAGCAGAAAGTCAAAGATTTCAAAGCGAGATTCTGAGTTCCAAACCATTGGAAAATGGTATTCCAGACATTGAGCCCGTGACAAATGATTTGGCTGATAACTCATCAGATATTGGCAGACAGACAGTTAGTGATAACATTGACGTTACTCTTAAACCAGATTCTAAAACTGAAGAGGACGTAAAAAGGGGTCAGTCAGATGATGCAAGCAATGATGGGCCACCAACTCCTTCGAGTGACAAGGCACTGATCAGAGTTAAAAGAGGTGAGTTTTGATTGTTTATTGATTCTAATATGTGCTATGCATGATTGTGATAGCATCGATTTGTTGTTTGCTCCTGATATTTGCTTCTTCTTCCTAATTCTTTGAATTCCTTTCCAGGAGAGGTGGCCACTGGCACTGGCTCCTTTAGAGAGTGCTGACATTGGAAGTTTTTGTGGTGTTTTGACTGGTTTCTGTGTTTCAATTTATTCAGTTTGAATTGGTAGCGACTGTGTGCCCTCTCTTTTCTGTTATATTGTTTGAAATTGTCACCCGCACAGCCAGCCTGGCTCATTCTGGAGTTTGACCTTGCCAACAATGCAAAATCAAAATGACTACATGTTGCCTTGAGACTAACCAGTTAAATAAACTGGAGTGAGGAAGTGACTGCACTCTATATTCAATAGCAGTCGTTTAAAATCGTCATCTGTGCATCGGGATTAGAGCTGGATGTCAACCATATCAACATTATTTGCTACCCCGCTATGGCAGGATCTGTGATATGAGCGGTGCTTCCAAAATCTATGCTATCATAACATAGCAATGTTTGTAATTAACATGGTTGCTGTTTGCTAAATATGACTAATTAATCTGATATTTATTTGTGAGATATTTTGATAGTGAGTGTATTTCCTTTAAAAATTCTAAAGATACACATAATGTGTCACACAGATTACATTAATACACATTTATTACATTAATAAACTACATGACCTGACATTGTGTATGAGATATTTTGATTGTAATGGACCAATGGCAGCTGATCAACTGTGTGTTTGTTTCTTGTAGCACAAAGTGTAATCTCAGAAAACTTCTCGATAGCAAACATTATCTTTGAAATCAGTTTTTTGTAAAGGTATTATTCTTAGTAGTTGTCATACCGAAGAAACCATCATGCAGCATAAAAAATGAACAGGTCAAATTTGTAACAAGTACAACACTTCAAATATGTCAACAGAGGGCAGAGAGAGAGAGTTCATCAGTACTATATAGAGCCAATTCTGACGATTAGAGGGCACAGAGATGGGATTTCTCAGAAGAATGTTGAAAGTTCCCTGGACAGCTAAAAAGACCATGAGGAAATTCTCAAAGAGGCCAGCACAAAAGGGAGCTCCTAAGAACTATCAGAAAGAAATAATCATTTTCGGGCACATTATGTGCAGAGGAAAGTTTAAATACTTGGTTACAACTGGAAAAATACAGGGAAAGAGAGATCGCAGACGACAAAGGAAGAAGATTCTGGATAGCTTGGTTTCATGGATGGAAAACAGTCAATAGATGACATGATCGCTTACTCCAACCTGTATGGCACTTGATGAAGTATTATTCAAATGAATTGCCCATTTAGTTAACTTCAATGTTTTGTGTCCTCCCGTGTGTTACCGGGACCTCATTATGTGGGAAGTAAAGAATAGTGACACTGTGACCTTCCAGGCATGTCGTAAGAGGCGACTAAGGAGGTTGATCGATGGCTTGACAAGCTGTCAATTGTAAAAAGCATTGTTATGGAAACAGAATCATAGATTTTAGAAGCAGTGATCTCTGCAATATGTGCCACTTTGGCACACAAAGTTTCTGTTTTTGAGATTGTAGTTCTGCCCTATATGCCGTCTTCGGCTCGAAAGGACTATAGATAGATCTCTGCTTGACATTTAATATAACTTGTTTCAGATCTTGCTTCTTAATATTAAAGTGTCTTTGCTGATTTATAGTGTGAGTAAGTGAATAGTAATTTCACTATGTGTAAGACTGAACTATGATGAAATTTGAAGAGGAATGGTACTGACAAATTGAGCAACAAAATGCAACACAAATAAAAGGCGCAGGAAATTTTTGATGCCTTAAAAATGGAACACAGAAAAGACTTTTGCGACAGGTAAATGTTCAAGTGACTATAGGACAGAAGCGCTGAAACTCTTAAAGGAGAAAACATTGTATAAGCAAGTAAAAAATATAGTTGCTTGTTTATATACCCACCATATTGTTGATAATTCAGTGTTTTGAAATAATTTCTTAATAATGTTGATGAATTTTATACATTCATAGATGTTAAAGATAAAGATAAATTGCAATATGATAGAGCATACCTGATGGAGTTACGTGAGTGTGCCTCATCACAGACAAAGCCAGATGGACTGCCAAACCTGGAAATAATTTTGGACAGGGTAAATATGAAAAGAAAATTTCCTTTGTACTTTTTGTTATGGATTGATAGATCTTTTTCTCAATTTAAATTCTTTATTGTATCCTTATTTCTGAGAGAAAATGTACCTTTTTAAATGTGTATGCACGAATGTATTATATATCTTTAGAGTTAATTTATTTGCAATCTGTGGTGGTATGGAGGAAAGACCTTTATATCCGGGAAGGGGATAAACAATTATCCGACTCGACTTTCTACCTCCCCACCCCCGACGACACTACTGTCTCTAATAACGCCGTGGTGTGTCGTACGATCCTCCTTTTCATTCAGGATGATTACTTCCCTCTAGCTCCTCCAGCATGATCCTTCCTGACCACTGCTTGGGCAGACCCTCTTTTTATATGCTGCCTAAAATACATAAACCTGACTCTCCTGGACGTCCTATTGTCTCTTCCATCTCATGTCCTACGGTTCTCATTTCTGACTTCCTCGACAGTGTCTTTCAACCCATAGTTATGGGCCTCCCTTCGTATGTCAAAGACACTAACGACGCCCTTAACATCTTTTCCTCTATCACCCTCCTTCCTGATCGTCACTACCGCCTCTTCGTTATGGATGTCTGCTCCCTGTATACTTCTATTCCCCACTCCGACGGCCTTCAAGCTCTTCAGTTTTTCCTGGACCGTAGGATCCAACCCTCCATCGCCACTGGCGTCCTCCTCCGTCTAGCAGAATTAGTCTTGAACCTCAACTCTTTCGAGTTCAATGGCAATTTCTTCACCCAGATCAGCGGTGTGGCGATGGGCACTAAAATGGGCCCTAGCTATGCTTGTCTCTTCATGAGTTATCTAGAGCACCAAATTATCCAAACCTACCAGGGCCCTCTTCCCCTTATGTATCGTAGGTACATTGATGACTGCATTGGTCTGTCTGACCTTCCAGAAGATGAGATCTCCCGTTTCATCGAATATGTCGGACATTTCCACCCCTCTATCCACATCACCTTCCACATCTCCACCTCCTCCGTATCTTTCCTGGACATCCTAGTCTCCTTGGGCACCTCTCATCTTCTCACCTCGGTCTTCTACAAGGCCACTGACTCCCATAGTTTCCTCCGCTACGACTCCTCTCATCCTACATCCTGCAAGAACTCTCTTCCATATTCTCAGACTTCGTCGCCTTTGCCAAGACGATGATTTCCTTCACAATGCCCACCTCATGCTTGATTTCTTCCGCCGACGCCTTTATCCAGAATCAGCTCTCCTCCCTGCCCTACGTCGAGTTCTCCTCACTTCACGTCAGTCTGCTCTTACCCCTCTACTCATCCCCCCTCTGATAGAGTAGTGCTCGCTATCACCCTCACCACTACGCCGCTATTAGGACCATCCACCGCTACCTCCCTATTCTTCGATCTGACCCTACTACTCGTCTGCTCTTCCCTGACCCGCCACTAGTGGCCTTTAGACGTGACCGGAACCTCCGAGACTTTCTTGTCAGGGGTCGTCTTCCTGCTGACCACTTCAGCCATTGAGGCACTATCCGCTGCAACCGGAGAGTATGTAAAACTTGTGACCACGTTCTCCAGACCGACACTGTCCTCTTCCCTAATGGTCCTTTCGAGATCAGAGAGGGATTCACTTGCACATCGCGGAACATCATTTATGCCATCATTTGTAAGCGATGCAAGTTGACCTACATCGGTCAGTCTGGTCGAAGAATCGGCGGTAGGTGCCGTGAACACTTGAATGACATCACCCGAGAAGCGGACACTCCTGTAGCAGCCCACTTTAACTCGAGGGGCCATCGAGGTAAGACTGATGTCTTGGTAACTGGCCTTATATCATGCTCCTCTGATCACCACAGTCGTCTCACTCTTGAGCACCGTCTGATCGCTCGTTGGGGCTGCCTCACCCCTCGTGGCATCAATGTATCCCTGTCCCTCTGAGGACCCTCCTGCCTCCGACTCCACCCTCCCACCTATGGACCTCTCTTCCTATTTCTCTTCTTGGGTCCTCTACTCCTCGTCCATCCCTGCTTTTCATATCCTCTTTGAGTAACCCCCATCTTGCCTTCTTCATCCTAAACAACCCCCCCCCCCCCCCCCCCCCCACACACCTTTTTCTCTTCTGACTACCTTCATGTCCTTTACCTCTTTATCACTATATCACCTCTCCACCTGGACTGTACCATCTCTCTGCCCACCTCTATTGTTCCTCGTCCTTCCTGCCACCCCTCTGCTGATCTACTCCTAGCTCACCCCTCTCCTCTCTATTCACTTGTAGTCACTACTCATCTATACCTACTATTCCAGTATCCCCCTTATCCTGATGCCCACTTTCATTCCCCCCTTTGTTCTATCATTTCCCTACTTCTTTACCTCCTATGGTTCATACCTCTTGCACACCATCCCCTATTGCTCCACTTCTTCCAGACTTTCTGACCTACCGTCTCTCCCCCTATCCAGTTTTCACATACCTGCTTCTTATCCCTCCTCTCCATACCTCCTTCTCTAATACTTCCCTACCTCCCGATAGACTAACTTCCTCCGGACCACCCCTCTATCGCCCTTCTCATTATACCGGCTTTATTATTCTTCCTCTCCTTATCTCTTCCTCCAGTATCCAATCCTTCCTTTCGTTGACCTACCTCTCAACTCTTTCAGTTCGAGGCCATCCATTCTGTAGAGTCCATCTCTCTCACCCATTGCCTAGTTCACTACTTTGTCGTGTCATTCAATTTCTTTCTCTTAACCTCTCGCGTGATCTCTCACTTCCATTGTTGAGTGATTTATATGTATTGCTTGTTGTGTCCCAGGAGTGTCTTCGTCTATCCCCCCTTTGGTTTTCCCGATATTAGATCCGTTTGCCCTCTTAACTGACCTCTCTTGGTCCCGGGTTGCTTTCTATACATGTTCTCTGCACTTCTAGTCATTCTGACTTGTTTCAGAACGGATTACAGATTTCCTGCTCTGAGCTCAGCTAAGTACAATTTATTATACATTTTTCTCTTTTTCTATTTTATATATTTTGACGCCCATCATACCTCTCATCATGTAATATTCATTTCTCTCTTTTCTTATTTCCGCATCCTACTTTCCTCGCCCTCCACTTGATCATCTAACATGTAGTAATTGTGCTTCACCGCTTTTTGTTGTTGTCCCTGTATTCTGAAGAAGGCCACAGGCCGAAGCGTCAGTATTGTGTTGTGTTCTTTATTTGTAAAGCTGTCACCATACCTTGGAGTGTTTAGTACACCCCACCATTGGCTCCTAATTTATTTGCAGCCAATACATATTCACTTTTTAATTAAAATGGTTTCATCATCATCAAGTACCGGGTCTACTGGCGTAGGTGATCATGTCTCTCCACAACTTTCTATCTCGGCAGCTATTTATCATTTCTGTTGTTGACCTTATGTCAAGCCATTCTCTTAAGCTGTCTGTTATTTTTTCTCTTTGCTTCCCTCTATCTCATCATCCCTCAATTTTTCCAGTTGTTACAATATATTCCAGTTGTTCTCTTCTCATTACATGGCCAAAAAATGATGATTGTCTCTTCCTAATATTGGAAATTAGCTCTCATTTTGCTTTGACCTCTCTCAGAACATCTTCATTACTCTTCTTAGCTGTCCATGGTACTTTCAATATTCTTCTGTAAAACCACATTTCTACAGACTCCAGTGATTAAATAAAGGTTTCATTATACCACACTGTAATCAGTGTTTCTCAACCTTTCTTCTTTCATGTCACCTTTGGCAACACACCCTCCACCTACCCCCAACATAAACACATTTTCTTTATTTTGACTCTTACACAGTTTCTTTATGTGACACTTAGCTAAGAAACACCATACTAGAAACACTGAACTGTTGTACAAGTATGTTTTTAAAGCTCCAAATCTCTTTTTGTTCTCTCTATCTTCACTACCCTTTATTGTTTAAGTTATGCACTTAAGAACTCTTTAAGGAATTTTTGCTTTGTAAAATTCTTGCATTTGATAAGTAAATAAAGATTTGTTGTTTATTTTCTCCTGTGCTGTTTGTTTATTTCTCCAAAAATCGTCATGATAACATGGGTGGTAGTTGTGGAGCACTTTCCATTTTGCCAATTTGATATTTTGAAGCTACTGATTAGGTCTTAGGCTTTTTTATCACCTTTATTTACATTTTTAAAGATGCACCTAGCAAAGACAAAGAAGTAAAAGCTTCTTTAGAGTTATATCATATTTATTGTTATTGGTTATGGAAGGCCTCGGCATCACTGCAAACGAATTAAAATCCATAATTGCTCAACCGCCCGTGCCAGTGGAATCATCCGAATTACTAACACATCTCCCAAACAAAGAAAGGTAACTGTAGTCCCCATCGTAGCAGTCTCAGCACACGCCAAAAGACATAAGGCGAAACTGCGCAGAAAGTGAACACAGCCAACTGTTCCCTGTCATACGATATCATCATTCATCGTAAACAAACGGGATATCGAAACATGATCTAAACGGATGAGACACACAGTTCAAGGTGTGCACAGAGCACTTAACTCAGTAGCTCCTGATATCATATTTAAGAGCAGTTATGAACACATATAGTGCTCTTGGGAAGTAAGCCAATTCACACGTAGAGGACCATCCTAATGGAAGGTGAAACCAGTATTAAATTAGCAGATAGGAAGAATGTGATGAGTTTTCAACAATACAAATTCAAGCACAATAAAATGCAACTGTTTGACTTTATAAATGATTCATTTGTTAATTGATGATTTTTTTAGGCAAAAGCATAATTATATTTTCATTTTCTCTTTAGCCTGTTATCAATATAAACCGGGGTTCCAGTGTTGCACCTCTCGACTTCACTCCGGCATTCTTTCAGCCAAGCGGTACCCAAAGGGTTAGTATTATTTTATGCACAAGTTTTGGTGGGTTAACTGGCAGTAGTTTGAGTATTGTCCAATAAACCTGCTTCTCTAAATTACTGTATACTTTCATATCCCAATATTGATTATAGAAAGTCTCATTTCTGTTAAAGAAAAATACCTTTACTATACACATGCCTTTATTTGTTAAAAGTGACAATGTCACTTTTACCACACAAGAAGCCAAATGTGCCTGTACACAAACCTCAAATTGCATATCATCATCGAGTGCCATCTCCGCAACAAAGGTTGGTTACCATGGAGCGCCATTCTGCTCTGTCTCTTTTGGTTTGATGGTGCAGGTTGTCATAGACTGATTTGTCCATCTTTTGATGTTACTCGTCCATGTTAGTCTTGGTCTGCCTCTTTTACCTTGTATTTTCCCCTCCAGGATTACTTTTTGTAGGCTGTTGTGTCTTTTAACATGGCCCAAAAATCGCACTTGTCTTGTTTAAATTGTGCGTAGTAGTCCTCTTTTTATTTTTAGCTGTTTTAAGACTTCATTTGTTTTCTTTTCCTTCCATCCATTTCTACCTATTATTCTATATATCCACATTTCAAAGGCTTCAATTCTCTGTTCTGTTTTCTTGTCTAATGTCCATGTTTCTGCACCATATAGGAATATTGAGAAGATGTAACATTTTGCTATTCTTAGTTTTAGCCCTGGTGTTATTTGTTTTGATGTTAGTATGCTCTTCATGACATTAAAATTACTTTTTGCCATTCCTATTCTTTTGTTTATTTCAGTTGTACATTTTCCATCACTGGTTATAGTATTTCCAAGGTAGTTGTAGTTCTGAACTGTCTCCAGGTCTATTCCTTCTATTTTGATATCCACTTGTGGGTTTTGAGTATTTTCTTTGTTTATGATCATAGTTTTAGTCTTTTTGATATTCATATCTAGTCCATATTTTTTGCTTGTCATCTTGTCTTTCTGCTGGTAGTACAGAATCGTCAGCATATCTTAGGTTATTGATTATCTTTCCATTAATTTGTAGGCCTGGCATCTCTGTGATGTTTTTAAAGATTTGCTCAGAAAATTGCATATCAGACCAGAGGAAAATGCTATTTCAAACCTATTTGACTCACAAAAATAAATTCCAGGAATATTACCTAATGTATGGAGTGAAACACATAATTCATTAAGTCATCAAACAAGAATAGGTCCATTAGACACATTTGACAGTCATTTGCCCATGAGATAGCAACTATTACTGTTCAGTGCACTAAACTGTGCCTTGTGTCAACATTAATGATTTAGGTAAATGAAAAATATAGTGTTACCTCTTTTTGTGTATTTAGAGCGTATTCAATCAAGACTTGTGATTGTATTTCTAATCACAAAGTTTCTTGTTTTATATTTTTGTCAGGATATGTGATGATTTTTTTGGTAATTATATTCATGTATCATGAAACCTATGGATATAGAAACTCTGTTGTTCCTAAGATGCTCTTTGATATAGATGTTTATGTTTATTTATGTTAAGTATATTTTTCTTCTTGCACAGCATGCCCCTCAAATTGGCAAAACTAACAGTCGTAATCGTCCAAGAACTGATGCTCAAATACCCCCACGTGTCATTAAGAGTGTCTCCTTACAAGACAGTGTCAAGCCATTACATCAAAGTGAGAAGCCATGGAAACCTACACAGAAGCAGGTTTCTGGGGGAGAACCTTCAGAAAAGGTATTGGGCTGTGCACATGTTTCTTTGGATTTGTCATATCATACACATGACATTGTGATGAATTGCCCTATTAGTGTTACTGATGGTTTAGATAATGCACGGTTGTGTTCAGATATTCATGACAAAAAAAGTTCATTTATATAATGTTTTTAGCATTTTAATTCCAAATGCCATTGTTGAGAGAATGCACCTTGTAGGAGTGTACGTTAATCCCACCAATGGATCCTTGCTACCAGCTTTACAGCAGCATTGCTATTATTTGCCTTTTTCCTCCCCATCAAAATGATAAATTACTACATTTTCCCAACAATAGATGAAAATTCAAAGAATAAAATAAAACATAGACGGGAAATACTCAAGAAAATCAATAACAGTAATTATTGGTTACATCCCATAACAAATGAACAATACTGTTCTAAAGTAATGAGTATTCGCCTCTTTGGTGCATAATTCAAATATTTGACGGATGATTACTTGTTTATATGAGGGAAGGGATTAAAGTTACCTAAATTGTGAAGAGGGGAAATCTTATCATTCAAGATTTGACACTGCTGTATTTGAATTGTAGATAAGTGGAAATTTTTATTTCTAATGTAGTTAGTAATTTACCAAAAAAAAAAAAAAAAAAAACGCACAATTTAAGCCACGGTTATAGATTACTTGATTTCACATCTTTGTGTTTTTATCATTTCTAGCGAAAATCTTTGGAGTCAGGAGTGTTGTTTATTATGAACAGACTTACACCTACAAATTTTGAACGACTGGCCCTTGAGATGAAGAAGCTGAATATAAAATCATATGAGGATCTTGTAGAACTGGTTAATATATTTTTTGACAAGGTTAGTTATATTTTTCTCTCTCTCACCCACTCTCTCTCTCTCTCTCTCTCTTACTCTCTCCTTCTTCTTCCTTTCCTCTAACATTCAAATTATCCATTTGATTTGTTTTTATTTCCTGCCAGTCTCCTGCATAAACCTTTAGTTTTAATCTTAATTGGGGGGGGGGGGGGGTGGGGGTGTTATTTATTGGTCACCACTCAAGTCTGGCATTTCATATGTTGGGCTCCAGTGTAACAACTATTTTGCTGGTGCTGTCATTACATTACATCAGAGGTTCCTGTCCTTAACGTGTTGAGATAATGTTTCACAATGTTTGGTTCATTACGCGGACTTGTCTCCACTATGAAGTCATCATAGTGCCTTTGTGCCCTATAATCCTTAGAGCTTGCAGTATATTATCAAGGGATCACCCAAGCTTGATAGTTTGAAAGACATAAAAAAAAAAACAACAATTGAATTCAAATGCTCTTGACTGCTATATACATAAGGTTGTTCTCACAATGGCAGGCCTGTCTCATAATATTGTATGTGTTAATTTATAGTGTTTTTAGAAAACGTCAATTTTTGCCTGTTCCTAATTAGTGACAGGTATTTCATTTTCAGAATTCTTCATTAAATTTATCTTCTACTTGTACTCTGTTTGTAAAATTGCATAATGTTGGAACTAGATAAATGTTTCTATGGGATGGAAACATATATATGATCTTACTCAACACCTGTTACTGCTCAGCAAATGTGTTTCTACATCTTTTTACAATGTCAGGATGTACTTAAGTCATGTGATGAATTTTTCCATCTTACCATTAATTATGGTGAGAACTATTTGGAATTCCTCGTTGCTGATGGCTTATAAATTATATTATTAGATATGATTCTTATATAATGTAGTATGATTTATCTGTGATCTAATTTATTTTATTGTTTTTCTTTTTAAAGGTGACGATGGAAACAAAATTTGTTGAAGCTTATGCTAATCTTTGCAAGGTTATGTCTGGGGTAAGATGACAAATTTAATTTCTTTACAAACATAGTTAGTGCTTACTTTTTACGTTTGTAAATAATGTTGTGTTTTACAGCAGTTTCCAGGTGGTGAATTTTTCCACCTTATTGCAAGTGAATAAAAAAATTTTGGAATTCCTCGTTGGTGACGGCCCCTGAATTTGCCTATTTATTGCCTCATTGCATTATTTTGTATTTATATAGCTTAAAATGTATATTGTGTTATATCTTAAAATATGGTTTGATAAACAGCTTATTAAAAAACAATATAATTCCATTAGTTTAGTTATATATAAAGTTTAATTATGTATGAAGCTGGTTAACTCTTTTATTTTATTTGTAATAATAATTGTCAATAAATTTTCTCAATTTTTATGTGACAATAATAATAGATGCATGACTAAACATAACATATCTGGTACCCAACATTCTTCATATTCTCAGCTGAAAGTTCCACCACCTACAAATGGCACAGTTAAGGAAAACCAGGCCACCTTCCGGGTTGTGATGTTAACAAAATGCCAACAAGAGTTTGAAGCTGACAAAACATTGGTCTTTGAGGACCCAGAAGAAAAACGCAAAAAGATTGAGGCTGAGCTGCCTGATAATGTAAGTGAATTTGTTTAAATACATGTTTTTAGACATGACAGACTAACCAGTCTTATTTTATTGTCAGTAAAATATGGAGTAAATTAAAACATTTATTCCAAACATTTAGAACCTGCCCACCAAAAGGGTAGCTGTAATAGACTTAGCACATGTTCTTTAAGTTGTATTGCCTGTTGCTTTCAGCCTGCAGCAACACAGCACCGTCAGTCTGTGTGCACATGGGGTCATTAATTTAACAGGGTATTTCACTGAACTCAGCATCTTTCAATTGGTTTGTAAAAAGGGTTTTATCCGTCTGCTCATGTCAAGGATGGTTTGAAACAGTGCTAACAAAAATAGGGCATATTTATAATGTGATCAATAGAATTAAGTGCATTTTGTACAACATATTTGGAAGACAGATCATATGAGAGTATTGCTTTATTGTCAAATTGATATTGCTAATAATAATAAATCAAAATTTATTAAATTATATATAAAATAATTGTTCCAAGTTTTCTTTCTCTTTGATAATGCTAACTCAAGACACATCACTATATTACTTTAAGAAATTGTTCATCTACATTGTCAGAACTATCGTGTCTATAGTGCATAGGAAAGTAGGCGAAGTGGAGTTAAGGTGATTCTTAGTTGCTGGAACGGTGGTGTGGATGATTCACTTTCTGTTAAGAAAAAATGTTTCTATACTCATTGAAATATATTCCTGCCATCTATTTCAAGTCTTCCATTGATTTCTACCAGCCTGAGAGAGCAGCACAAATTGAGAACACTCTGTATCAGATGAAGCTGAGGAGATTAAAGTTTTATGGTAACATCAGGTCAGTTATCTGTTGACTGCATTCAAGTTAATGTATGCACTAGTTGGCATTTTATCTACATAGACATGCATGTAGATAGAGACACATACTTGTAAATTAGGTACTATTCTCCCAGCTCTGCATTATATCGAATGGGGATTGTTTTTTTTGCCATCTTAACACCCTTATTTAGAAATGTATAAACAAAATCAGTATTGTTGCTGGAATAGTTTTTCCCAACACTATTTTGAAGGGTAATAAGTGTGGGCTGTTTATTTTATTGCTGATCAGATGACTTATCATTTAGAAATTTCACAAACTTCTGTAAATATACATGCTGAATATAATTAACCATATCCATTTATTACTTTATTTTATTTAGTATCGAAATGAAGAAAACGCCCCACCAAAGCAGACCTATTTCAAAAATACATCAACCAAAACTATGCCTCCATTCTTAGTATGAAAGATGAACCTCTCTCCTTGATATAAAAGCAAAACATTTGGTATCCTGTAATGTCATAGCCATAAATACTTCACCGTTTAGCGTTACTTGTAGAATGGCAATTGCTTTAATTGCCTTGCAACCTGTAAAGCCCAAGATGTAAATAGACTTCTTAATTGTTATCAGAGTACCTACTAAAGTAGAAATATATACATGCTCACCCTTGCATCATTTAATTCTTCTTCTATCCTTCCTCTATTGCCGTTGGCGCCGAGGGGAGATACAAACAATCTGCAATTCTTTGCTCTTCTGTTGGCCTCTTCTGGTGTTATCCCTCCTAGTGACTCTAGTATTCCCTTTATCCATCTGTTTCTCGGTCTTTCTCTTAATCTGGCATTTTCGTAGCGTTTGTTTATGGCTCTTTGAGTTAGTTCTTTTTGTCTTATGTAGTCGAACCACATCATTTAATTGAAGTGGCAAATCATATAGGTGTTGTTGCTAACCAAATTATAAGGTCCCCTTTATGTGCCATCATTTTTATTTAACCTAACTCTAGAACTGTTTCACATGCAAGCAATGAGTGATAATGCATTTGGTATCTTCAATTGTATCTCTTTGAAACTAATTTTTCTCCTGCAGCTTGATTATGGTGGTTTTTGTGACACAACTAAAAGGGACAATTATATTGAATTCATCTCAACAGGTTCATTGGAGAGTTGTTCAAATTGAACATGTTGACAGAAAACATCATGCATGACTGCATTTACAGATTGCTGAAAGCTAGAGATGATGATTCCCTCGTTTCTTTATGCAATTTAATAACCACAGTTGGGCAGGCATTGGACACAGATAAGGCAAAGGTATAGTTTGATTGCAGTATTGTCTATTTCATACTAGAATAATTTTGATACAAAATTTTAACACACAGCTTTGTTTATAGTTTACACAACTAGTACATGGAATGTGCCATATAGTTTCCTCCAAACACATTCATTCCCATACTTGTACATTAATATCCAAGAATTACAAGTCATCACTACAGAGATGAGATAACAAGATCTGGTTCTTCCTGGTTGTATCATAAATGTCCATCTTAAAGAATATATGTGACAGTGTAAGTCTTTCAACAATTTTGTTATTGTATTAATTATTATTTGTTATGAAGCAAACTTTGACGGAAATTCATCTAATAATGATATGCTGTGAGTTTATCACATTTTGGCAGCACTGCTAGTTTGTACAAACTATAAGTTTGCTTAAATTTTATATGTTACTGATGGTGGAACACACAGTCAATACACAAAACTCTTCAATTCTGTTTAGACATATGTCCCTGAAATATGGTAGTAAATCCTGGAAAACTGGGCAACAAAGGAAAATCTTTGAAGATCATGCATTTCAGACTAGAATATTCTGAAGATAACTTTTAAAAAGGGGGCAATTCTAAAATTTGTCATGGCAAAATGAAAGCAGACTTCAGATATAAACTTTAGAGGAAGGCAATTTTTAATTAGCTATGCAACCATAGAGCTGAATAGATAATGTAGGAGAAATGTAACAACAAGTATTCTTCATATGTTTCTTTTAATGAAACCTTCGCATGAGCCATTCTCCACCCTATACTTAGTATACATTAGTAGCTAATTGTCTTTTCATAAGGACAGGAAATAATAAAAAAAACATTATGTAGTGACTGTATGACACACAGTAGTACTTAGTGATGGTATCATAAGGTTTGTGGGGTTGCAGAAGTCCATAATACTGATTCATATTATTTTTGGTAATGTACTGACTGGTAATTTTACTTGAATATGACCTCCTATAATAGAAATAAAATGTGTTTTTCTTTTAGACGAGAATGGATCAGTACTTCACACAGATGGCAAAGATTGCAGAGGAACGTAAATCTAGAATCAAATTTACTCTCAAGGATGCCATTGACCTGAGGACTGTAAGAAGATTTATTTTACTCTGTTTGTCTCTTGTTGGGTGAAAGTGTTGATTTATCTATTTGTTTTCTTGTGTTTTTGTCTGTTTTTGGTGAGGTGACCTGTGTTCAACCAGTCTATGTAATTATATTGGAGAGCACTGGGAGAAATATAATTCAGTGTTTGATTATTTAAAGAGCAAGCACATCATTATGATCATTGTTTGTGCATATGTATGTTTCATATCAAGTTGTTTTTATGTTCTCATCATCATCGAGTGCCATCTCCGCAACGAAGGTTGGCTACCATGGAGCGCCATTGTGCTCTGTCACTTGCTTTGATGGTGCAGGTTGTCATAGGCTGATTTGTCCATCTTTTGATATTACTCGTTCATGTTAGTCTTGGTCTGCCTCTTTTACCCTGTAATTTCCTCTACAAGATTACTTTTAGTAGGCTATTGTGTCTTATCATGCCCCAAAAATCACATTTGTCTTGTTTGAATTGTGTTTAGTAGTCTTCTTTTCATTTTTAGTTGTTTTAAGACTTCATCTTTGTTTTTACATTTTGCTATTCTTAGTTTTATCTCTTCATCGCTCAATTTTTCCAATATATACCAGTTGTTCTCTTCTCATAACATGGCCAGAAAAGGATGATTGTTTCTTCCTAATATATGAAATTAGCTCTTGTTTTGCTTTCAGAACATTTTCATTACTCTTAGCTGTCCATGGTATTCTCAACATTCTTCTGTAAAACCACATTTCTACGACTCCAGTGATTTTCTTGGATGTTGTTCTATTGTCCATGATTCACATCCATATGTTAAGACTGGTTCTACATAACATTTAAGAACTCTTTTTGGATTGCACAGTGTCTTCCTCATGTTTTGGAAAGCTGTTTTTGCCCAAGCCATTCGGCATCTAACCTCTTTTGTATATCTTCCATCTGAGGTTAACAAAGTTCCCAAATATTTATATTCATTTACCTGTTTTAATATTGTTCCACTTGTCTTTAATTTGCACTGAGGTGATGTCTTTTTCTTTGTTACCATTACCTCTGTCTTTCTCTCTGCTATTAAGGCTGAGTCCTTTATTTTTGCTTTCTTTAACTATAATGTCCAACATTTCTTGTAACTCATTTTCACTCTTAGCGATTAGGACTTTATCATCAGCATACCTTATACACCTATACGTATATACTTATATGTGTATACACTTATCTTTTGTAGAACAATTGGGTTCCACGCAAAGAACAGACAGGTCCCAAGAAAATAGATGAGGTACATAAGGACTTCCAAGAAGAACAAGCCACAAAACAGTTTCTACAATCACAGCCTTTGCCACCACGTAATGATACCCAGCAGCCAAATAGTAGGCGTGGAAGCAGACGTGAGTTTGATTTTTAGTTATTTAAATGTGCAATGTTTTACTTTTATATGAGTATAAGAAAAAGATAAAGCTCAGTGCTACCAAAGATGTTTTATATTGCTTACTAGTTGTACACACTTATGATTCTTAGAATTTGTTTGCATCACAAGCTTTATATCTCTATTGAAGTCCTGGCAGATTTTCACTATTACTCAATTCACTCAATCACCATTTTGCTTGAACACTTTTTTTTTCTATTTTTTTTTTAGCTGTGTTAGGTGACCCTCATCATTTAGGCAGATATTTATCAATTTCAGAGATATTCTCGATTGGTATTGTCAAGACTTTGTAACGTTTTGGATAGATTCTTTTCCTATTAATTATGCCTGGATAGCTGCCATGTTTGGCCTGCTCTTATCTATTGCCAACTGCCATGAGTTCTTTAATGTGCACACAGGGCTGAAAGGGCTAGATTTTGGAGAACCAGACCTTCGTGTCCAGAGGCTGGTGTCTTACCTCTATTTAGACCACCCATTCCCACATTTCGAGCCCCTCAAATGCTGTTGTGTTAATTCATTTGTTTAATTTGTGTATTTAAATATCCCATCCTTTATCCCATATCCTGGCCTGAACTCTGGTCTGTTGTCAATGACATTACATTTTGTGGACACTTATTGTCTAGAGGCTGTAAACACATGGACTGAAGCTTTCAAATGATTGTCATTGCGTGCCACTCTTAATTTTTTTTCCCCCTTTTGGCCATTTCTTTATTGCTGCTTCATTTGGTGAACAAGAGGTTAAATGAAATGGATTCTCATTTTTAGACAATGGTCATCTCAGAAAAAAATATTAGTATTGTCACTTAGGCTCTGGGTCTGATTACATTACATTTATGTACTTAATGCCCACATTATTACTTGCATGAAGGGAACTTACAATAATTAATCTATGACACCATGCTTCTGATCAAATCAGTTGTGTTGGGCTTTCATTGTTCATATCATGAATTTATTATTAATAGCACCTGTGACACAGATCACCAACAATTTCCATTTACCATCTTAAGATAATATAGTATACTACACACAGTGTAGACTTAGCTCTTTTGCCACAACTGTGTGTTCACACTAGGTGAGAAACTGGAGACTCCAAATGCCTGGATCAGGCTGTTTTATGACCTGACTTTGACCTCTTGGACCAGGCATGTTACAATGTAAATCAGTAAGGTGTTGTGGATCTATCAGTATGTTCAGCTACCTCATAGCATTATTCGCTGTGTTTCCCACGTCACAAGGGTTGTTTGATGTTAGATGACGATTAAGGAAATGTAAATGATCGCAGCAAAAGAAAAAAAGGAAAAAATGACTTTTTTTAAACATAGGTACCTTTTTTTATTCTATAATCGTATATCACAAGATGAAAAAAAAATCTTTCATCATTAGAAATCTAAGAAATCTAGAAATCTAACACTCATGGGTCACTAGAAGTACTAATGTATTATAATCTAGGATTAAGATAGTAGGAAGTTTGTGCTTTTATATCCAAATTGTACCTTCAGGTTGTAATCAGCAAAGATAGGGGAAAATGGATTATAGCCAGCTCACTTCCCAGTTGCTGGTAATGTTTGAAAAACCACCCTTTGTTCATTAGACATTTGTGCAGAAACCATCACAGCACAAAAGCATCCATGTTTTGATACTTGTAGATTTAAAGCAAGATGGTCAGAAAATATATGGCCTATAGAAAAAAAACATACAATTTCAGAACGTCAAGATGACAACAAGATGACTGATGATGGGTGGAACACAGTAGGTTCAAAATCGTTGAGAATAGATGCTTCCAAAATGAAACTTTCCAAGGTAAGGGCAAAACATCTCTTTCATGTTAACACCAAGATTTACCAAAATTACTATTTATTATCTTTATAGTACAAACTAATTAAATGAGAAAACTTATGTGCTTTGTTTGTTATTTCAATGAACTAAATCTGAAGATATTCGTGCCTTAACATCAGATTTGAAAGGTCAAGAGAGAAAGCTAAAGCCCATTTAGTCCTACTCATTAGGATGTTTGTGACTTCATTAAATAAACTATACAACTTGCACTTTTGTGTGTGTACTGTGCCACAAATTGTAACCACTCTAATGGAGAATATCAGTTTTAAAGGGAATGTGGTAGACTCAAGGCATGTCCATCCATAAATGCTGTAAAGTTTCTGGAATTATTACAAAATGCCATTTGAGTGGTGACAGAGCTGAGTTGTAATGAACAAATCATATATGTTTAATTAAATCATGCTTTAACCTTACAGACATGTGAAATTACTAATATTGTATTAAACAGTAAACTACATATCAGTATTGTAATTGTAAGGAGACTGCTTGTTTTATGTCTCAAAGTACAAATTACACTTACTTACAGTGGTTATATTGATTTCACCATCTGTATGTTTCTGTTTACTTATGTGATTCAGTTTGAAAATGTTTTCATCACTAGAATGTTGTGGATGAGAATAGCATTCAACTTGGTCCAGGTGGTGGGATGAAACAGTTTTCTATGTGGAGTAGAGGAAGCTATGGTGGTAGTCAGCCATCTCAGGACAATGAAAGAAGTGCTACACCTGCCAACAGGTACGTGAGTCTAGACCATCACATGCAGTTTGACTTTATAGTGGAGTAGCTTTACCGCAGGTGGGGAATTCCCATATCTACTCAGCCCCCATTCCAGCAACCAGGTGTCAATCTCTATCGTTCATGCAGTTCCAGTTTGGATCCATTATAGTTCATTGAAAATGGCGTGCCTTGACGCTCACACTGTTAACTATTGAGCTTGCTGCACCTCTGTATAAATTTCAAACAGCTCCATAATGGACACTTACTGGTCTCTGTAACAGCAGTCATGCTGAATCTGCACGCCACAAAAAATAATCGCTGTCCTAACAATTGAAGTCAGGCCTCCATTTTGGTGAGACACAATTCAACCACAGTCCCAGGTAGTGGCAAATTTTGGGCCTGGTACAGTGACAAACATCATTAGATATCTGCTTCATCAACAATCTTGAATATCTTAAAAAGCTTCATCTGACTATTCGAGCTGCAGCCGGCCCATAGGTCATAGACCCAGATACTCTTTCTCTTATCTAAATTTGTATTCTAGCAGTTTTCAATCATTGTAAGGATCTTTTATAAATCTTGCCATTTGTCTCTGTTCTGTGCAAGCAACTCTATTTCATTGAGGGAGCCAATTCCTGCTGCTATTGCCTCTCTGATCAATGTTTTTCTCAGTGTCCTCATCACTGTCGAAGTCCTAGCAACGAACTTGTTGAGTCCAAGAAACTGAATTTTGAATGTTAATCCTTTTTCCCCTGGCAGCCGTGTGCACAGGGGCTCCTCACCACGTAGGCAGGTATCTTCAGAGGTACTCATTTTTTTCGTCGAGTAATTGACGTCTCAAGCCAGGCTTGAATAATTTTCATTAGGAAAGTTATGGTTATAACCATAACCATCGGAGAATTTAGAAGTTATTTTCTGCTTATTTTTCTTTTTTATCTAAACAGATTTATAAGCTGTGCAAGATTTGTGGTTAGCTGCTTGTCACAGGGCCCTGTTTCCCTGAGGAAACATTCTTTGTGTCTATCTATTGTCCTTTCGAGTTTTTAAACCAACTGGACAGTAATGTTATTGCCGCTACATCTTGTACTTTAATTCACTTTTTCTGTTATTGAAAAAAAGGCTATTTCAGTTACAAAACTTAAATAAAATAATTAATTGTATTTTTTTTTTTTATTGTTGTATTTTTAAATTGTCTTTTCAGATTTTCAGCCCTGCGTGGTGAAGAGGACAGACGTAATTACCAGAGATCCCCATCTCGAGGAGAGGGGCCTAACAGGGGCATGAGACAAGGGCCCACTTCTGGACATGGTCGTGGCAAAATCTTGGCACGGTCCAGTCAGGAGGGAGAGAGGAGAGATGCACTAGCTAGTGCAAGGTTAGCTTGAATTTTTTTTTTTTTTATTCAGTCCATATTGTACTATATTTACAAGTATTCACTTTTACGTGTACCTGGCACGTGTCATTTGTTTTTATCATTTTGTGACATATAAGGTGAGTGATCAGTTTTGCCACAATTGAACTAATTGAACCTCATTTTTATTTTTCCTCATCTAGATCTATTGTTGGTGGAAGATCTCAGAACTCCAGTAGAGACAACAGCTGGAACCGCGAAGATCGCCGCCAGTTTGGACCTAGAGGATCCAGAGAGAGCGAAAATCAAATGACTCGAAGTGACATTATATTACGCCCCAGTGCAGATTCTTTAATGCCACCACCAACTGTATCTGCTGTGCCTGTTGCAAGCACTGCTGATGATATCTTGTTAAAGAAAGTGAAACCTTTATCTGTAGATGAGATGGAGCAGAAAGCCAAAACAATCTTGGAAGAATATCTTAGTGTTATGGATTTAGAGGTTAGTTACTGGCAATTATCCTTTTTCTTAATCATGTACAAGATTGTAGAAAAATACACATACATTTTGGGGGAAAATCTTGATTTGAGAACTATTTTATCAAAAATACAAGTTTATTAATTTTTTAAAAAAATTTTGTTGAGGTTTTTTAATATGTTTTTGTATAAGTAAGTCATATAACCAACATAAATAACACACTTGGAAGTTAGAATGTAAGAAGTAAACTGCTTAAAATTGTATGTGAAACAGTGGTAAAAACAGAATGCTATAGCTTGATTTTAGGAGTCAATACAAACGTGGCTTAGTCATGTAAGAAGGAATGAAAAACAATCTTATTCCCCATCAATTATTGTACTGTGTCAGAAAGAGACGAAAAGGATGACTTTTTCTTAGCACATGAACAAAAACGGCACACATACATTCAAGGATCAAGTGAAGAAAATTCCTGCAGGAGAAAGGAGATGCTAGGTACCACGAATACATCTTCTACATTCTGCAGTCAGATCTGTCCATTGGTAGATTCTACCACAAGAGAAGTTGTTCAATAAAGCAGCATCCAACATGAGACACTATTTGCTTTTTACCATCTGTCAAGACACAAAAGACCATATATAGTGTGGATGAATATGTTTTTGTTAATTTCAATATTCTTGATTTTTGTTTTCCTTTGCAGGAAGCCAAGTTGTGCTTGAGGGAGCTTAAAGGTCAAGAACATCTTCCAATACTTGTTACTGCATCTATCAATGAAGTGTTAGAGAAGTCTAACAAAGAAAGAGATCTTACAGGTTCATTTTTCCATGAAATGGTCAAGGGTGGCCTCATTTCAATGGATGTTTACCTTAAGGGGTATGTTTATTTTTCTTTCTATCTTCATTTGCACTTTACCTGCTTTGTTACACCTTAATTACTTTTTAAGGAAAGATTCTAGTTACAGCTGAAGTACTAAAGCTGAGTGTTTCAAATTAAACCTTTTAATATATTTAACCCAGCAATTTTGTTCACAAAAGGGTTTTATTATAAAAATCTTTTTTTGTTTTTATGTAGTGGTCATTACAGTGAATTTGTTTTTCCCATCCTACAGGCTGGCAGAAGTTTTACAGTATGCTGAAGATATGGTGATTGACATACCAATGATGTGGACCTACCTGGCCCAGATGATTGTTCCGCTGTTGATACGTGGCTCGCTGCCTTGGTCCTCCTTGCCAGCTGCATTGAAACCATTCTTGGGAGGAAAATGCTCTGCCAAACTAATAGCAGAAATTCTGTTGCTAGCAAAAGATAAAACTGTAAGTCACCATCTCTTTTGTGTTTCATTAACAAGTGGAGAAAATTAACTCTGTTTGGTTTCGGCGGTGTCCCTTCTTGGAATTGTTTTTCTTTGGATGCAAAATATTTGAAAAGTAGATCAGCATGAATTTCCTCTAACCACACAAATGATATTTGTGCCTATCCATCATCGATTGTCCTTATTTTGCACAGGACCTGCATTGTATCACCACATTTCCTTGTTTCTGACGTAATTCTCAACCTTGGTAGGGGGCTAATGCCTACTTTAGTTACTTCTCACCTGTGTATTCCTTTTAGTTTTTCTCTAGGTCAGCATCTTTTTCTTTTATCCTCTGTTTCCCATTTGAAGGCTTACTTTGAGATTCTCTTCGTCTCATCAATCACATGGCCAATTTAATGACTATATTTGATTTGAAAATCCCGAGCTTTTTGTGTTTAGTGATTTTCATTTCATTTGCCGTTAACTTTGATTCTAATTTCTTTTTCATTTCATTTGCCGTTACTATTTTGATTCTAATTTCTTTTTAATAATTTGTTGATTCTATTAATTGTGCCACTGCTGTTGACAAACATGCGCACTTTTGATGCTAATCTCCCCATTGATCCATAGTAGGACAATGAACTTGTCTGCTTGTAAACAAGAGGTTGAGTTTGAATAGTGAGCACATTATATATATCTAGTATATTGAAAAATATGGACATTAAAACCATAACACACACCTTAATGCATATTGAGAACATTTATTTAAGCATCATATTTCCCATCAGTGGAAGTATCATCTCTACTGTTTTTATGATAAGAATATGTGCATATTTTTTAAAATTCATAACTGCATCATAATTTTCAAAGAGAAATGGCACAGCATCCACAAATATCAACCATAACAAAGAAGAATGTGGTCATATGTTAGACAGACATGTGATAAGAGACTGAGAATCTCAAAGCAAGTCTTCAATGAGAATCAAAAGAAAAAGAACAACTTACAGAGATTGAACAACTTGCCCAGAATAGAGATGTGCAGTGAAATACAATCTGGGTCCTGTGTAAGGTCTAATGACAAAGATCATCACACAAAGTGAGTCTAGAATTTCTGCTGCCTGTGGCTCGAAAGGACAATAGGTAAAATTGTTTTTATTTAAGTTTATGTACAAAATTGTACTCCAATAAAACTATACATAGGTATAGGTTGACATGTGTAATTTGTTATGTTAGCCTGGATGGATGGATAGTGCCACAAAGATTAATGTGATTAATGAGCAGCAAAAGTGTACACTGGATGATAATTGAAATCATGTGCTTTATTTCTGTTCAGAGTGAAGGTGATGTGGCTTTAATGTGGCAGAGCAGTAATCTGACCTGGACAATGTTCTTGAATGCTGAAGAGGTGGACAGATTTCTCAAGGAGAAAAGGATAGAATTCACAATCAGTGAGGTTTCTGCATCAACATCCAGGTCGTACAGTCAATTAGATTTGCAAAAAGTGGCAGATGATATTGAGAAGATTGTACGAGACAATGGCACCAGCAGTGACATTTTTGCATACATTGATGTAAGTGCTGTAGTGTGTAGTTGTATTATTTTACTGCCATTGAGTTTGAGTAATTTATAAATCAGTGATATTTCCTACAATAGGAATCATTGAAAAATATTAAAAACTTACATAAGTTATTTATTTTTTAAATCACGAACAACAGTGATTAGTTTCTCATTGATTGTTGTGCTTATTACTTTATCAATTGTTGCATCCTAACACTTACTTATAATTCTTTCATCTTTTACCATGCCTGTTCACTTCTCAGTGATTACTCTGATACCTGTATCCACCATCCAGTTAATGAAGTCACTTTTATCAAATGTTCCTTCTGACATCTTTGTTATAAATTCTCTTCTTCCTCATTCTCTTGAGATGCTGATCTCCAAACACCACCGTTCATGTCAAGTGGCGTATAGGGAATATGGTGTTAGTGACCATAAATTTTTCAGACCTTCGGCACAGGATTTTTGGGGCAATGTGGTCGGTATTACGCCCGTGCCGCTTTATACTTTCCCAGAAAAAATCCGGTACCCGTTAAAGGATGTGTAAACCCGGAAGCCATCGGTTGGGATCAAACCCTACCTCTTGTCCTTTGTAGTCTAGTTCACTAACCACTGAGTTATCGCAGCTCCCACTAGTAATCCACATAATCTCTCCAGGACTGAAAACCTTGTTCTTGTTTTGTTTCAGCCAGAATTTGACTTATGCTGCTCTGTTAGGTTGCAAAATGTAATATATTTTTTTTATTTTCTCGCCATTGAGTCCGATATCTAAATATATTTTATGTCTTTTGTCAGAATATAAAGATAAAGTTGTAGTTTATATTTCAAGCATGTTAGATTTCCTTAATTTGAAGACCAGTACTTGTCATTCACAATTTTAGATTTCCTTAATTTGAAGACCAGTACTTGTCATTCACAATTTTAGATTTCCTTAATTTGAAACAATCATTTGCAAGATCGGGAAACAGAGTTGAAAGAACTACATTTTTTTAAAAAGAGCTTTGACAGTTTAAATAAGCTCAGTAAACATGAGTATTAAATGGCACTCCATGGTAGCTAACTTTTCAATGTGGAGATTGCACTGATGAAAACTCATACACTGCCTTGTTTGTGATTATATCCAGAGGTGACAAGAGTGGGTGACCAGGTGGTTTAAAAAAAAAAATTAAACCGTTGCCTTTGTCCAAATAAGGTGAACCTGACTTCCACAGTTGGATCGTTTCAGTTAAGAGTGAAATTTAAACTATGATCTGGGTTCATTGTGTCAACTACACTGGGTAAGCAGCCTTTTTCTGCTACTTACATCCTAGCAGACCTGTAAAGGGATACTTTCCATATTAAGTTTCAATGATTGTGTTAAGCATACGTAGAATGATTCATTGATGATGTTCTTGGACATGTTTCAGGCACGGTTTCCTGTTCACATGCAGGACAAGCACTTTATACGAGCCCTTGTCACTGGCTTGATCAATGTTTCTATATCAAGTAAGGTCACATGTCTCAATTATACTAATTTTTTTTTAAATCATTTTTGTTTACTTTCCAAGTGGAATTTTAGTTCTAATCTTGGAAATTGTGTGCAGCATTTATTGCAGAAGATATCCTAAGTGTAACATATTCCATACATTCTTAAATTAATATTTTGTGAAGTAGTTTCTGTTTGTGGACTTAGAAAACGTAAAATGTTTAGCTAAATTAATATTGAGTTATTTGCGGGTCATCATCATTGCGCTCCGAACATAGCTAAATTAATATTTATATATGAATTATATTTTAGTAGGAACTTGAACAAAAAGATCAAAGAAATAGCCATTCTCATAGTTTCAGGGGATGCAATATCCAATTTTTAACCACAAAAGTTTTTTTATTTAAAGATAATTTCTAAACACTTTGAATGTATAATATAGAAGAAGCATGTGTGTATTATCTTACTGTAGACACAACTAAAGTATCAGTGACAAACAACTGTGCACTGTCAACTAGTTTAAGTCCACATTTTATTACAACTTTTCTCAAGTAGCTAATTTCATTGAATTAGTTTTTTTATTTTAAAT
The DNA here is from genome assembly GCA_032433765.1 of Megaustenia siamemsis. NCBI lineage: Eukaryota > Metazoa > Mollusca > Gastropoda > Stylommatophora > Ariophantidae > Megaustenia > Megaustenia siamemsis. The sequence goes on from JAVIAB010000088.1 coordinate 28,734,666, forward strand.
TTAACATTACATGGATGAAAGAAGTGTGTTTGCTTCCAAAATTTTGAACAAAACTGTTCACACAAATTAATTACTAATTTGATTGAGAGAGTTATTGTGAAATCATCTGCTTTGAAACCTTTTTTTTGTCAAATGGGATATATCGTGGGATATATAACTAGTTTAACTGCAGTTGTGTAAAGTTTTATTGTGACATTCAGTTGAAAGGGACTCCCTTCTAGGATGTGGGTGTATCATGTGTCATTATTTTCCAGGCCAACCCATGAAATTGAATGAAGAGACCATTAAAGTCCATAAGAGTGTGCTCCAGCGCTGTATCAAGAGTAATCCTGAGCTGGAACTGCAAGCCTTGTATGCTATTCAGGCCCTCATGCATAAACTAGAGCATCCTTCAGGTATTTACTTTTCCTTCTTGTTTTGTTTTCCACTATATGCTATTCTGCTCTGTGTTCATGAGTCAAACTTCATTGGACGGAGGAGTTTGTGTGAGGAAGAGAAAGTAGGTAGTGTTTGATGGCTCTCTAGTTGTTTCATACATAGGTAATGTGTGTGTCATTTGGAAGTGGGGAAAATGTGTTTTTACGTCAGTAAATTCATGCCTTTTGCATTATTTTGTTTTATATATTTAATATTTTTCTATCTTCAATTATTTTGTTTTGCCTTTTTTATTCTATGTATTCATCTTAGACATCTCATATCTGTCTTTAAATTCTTACTTTTTTTGTTGTAGGGGAAAGAACTATTAATTCTTTCAGTATGGAAGGTTTTTGTTAATGCAACAGAAGAGATTTCAGAGAATATTTCTTGGACCTTAAGATTTTTAAATATTAATCTATATGCTTTATATTTATCTAACATATTACATATATATATGGATTTTAAAGCAAAGAATTAGATTTCACCAATACCAAGGTGATACAAGACATGTAAAAAAGAAAAATTGGAGATATATGACCGAAACAAAAAAATTAAAACCATAATTGCCAACTTATCACCGTATAGATCTGTTATAGATCTGTTCATAGTAATCCAAAATGAATTATCTTGTGAGAAAAAAAATTAGCGATATGTCTGCAAGCATCCAGTAATGTTTTATTGATGGAGTATAAAAAAAAACTTATCGTTTTGTCATCTACAACCGTAACAAACTGAAAAAAAAAAATTTCATCCCTTCAAAAATCACTATATACACGCTATTTACACTTTTTTCAACTGCACAAAAAGAACAGTTGTTATTTTCAATCAAATGATAGTGAAATGCATTGAAGCATCCATTTGGTAACCATCTACCTGTACCTGCAGTTAGACACTCATGCATACTACAGGGGTAGAGGAATGTATTCCTTGTCACTGTCATTATCCACAACATGAGACTAATTTTCGTTTACTAAATCCAGATCTGGGTCACTCAAAACACTGTCACTATTGTTGGCATTAACACTGTCAATCGGAATTATCTATCATCGGAATTATAAAAAGAATTGACTGGCTTTTTCTTCCGTTATCAACTGAATTTTAGCATTACAATCAATCTTACCTGAAGCCATTTAGATTAACTGATTTTTGTTTACACTGCTGTTTACGGTAAACACTAAATAAATTGAAATGAAGATTACACACATGGCACATCTTGCGTCAAAACGTACGGTAAGTTAAAAGATATAGAGCTACTGCGTGTCACACAAATTTCACAACTACAATCAAATATTTTGGACATAATACATACACTACTTTGTTAAAGACAATACAATAATTGAAGGCTTTTCTAGACAGTAAGATGGACAGCAAAAGATAGTTTTAAAAGTAACAATAGCGATCACAGCTGTGTTTACTTCATCTCAAAGTGATATTTTAGTTATAATCTTAGAAATCTTGCAGCATTTGTGGGTAAAGATGTCCTGAACCTAATAAATATCACTCATTCTTTAAAATGATATTTTTGTGGAGATTGTTTCAGTTTGTCAACCACATACAAAACATGAAGTTTTTGGTTCAAGTAAATATTTTTCTATGAATTATATTTTAGTACATAACTCATTACATAACATCTAAGAGCTTTGAGAGTGTGCAATATTCAATTTTTTAAACCCCAAAGTTATGATTTTCTTCAAATCACTTTCAATGTATAATAGAAGCATGTGCATTTTATCTTCCTGGAAAGACACATGAGAAAAAATATTTGAGAGAATTTCTTTAAACTTTATTTGCAATAGTAAGTAAAATGGTTCCCTTCACGCCTTGCTAGGCTTATGGGGAATATGGTTTTAATTACCATATTTTTCTATGACCACAGCACAGATAGTGTGGTCTGTATCACACCAGGCCGCCTTTAATTTCCAAAAAAATCCCTGGTACACATTTTTAGAGGCTGGGTGAATCGGCCCCATGTTAGTCAGGAAAAATACCCGCCACTGCTGGGGATCGAACCTGGGCCCTTCTGGTCTATTATTTGCAATAATTATATCAATATTCAGCTTAAAACTCCATTTCAATGTACTATATCCTTGCTGCTTACTGTACTCACCAATTGTTTCTATATTGTACAGGTGTTGTAGCCACCATCTTTGACCTTCTTTATGATGAAGATATTATCAATGAGGAAACATTCAAACAGTGGGAAAAGAGCACAGATCCTCAAGAGGCAGAGGGAAAGGGTGCCTGCTCCATGCAGCTGACACAATTCTTCACCTGGTTGCGAGAGAATGAGGAACCTGAAGCTTCTTGAAAGTAGCTGAACTTTAGAAACTCTAGGCAGTGTAGTCAACACCATTCAATGTTTACCCTCAACAATGTATGATCTATGATGTGTATATTGCATAAACTTTTTGCTTGCATATATTTTGTTTCCTCTTTTTTTTTTCTCAACAAATTGAAGGTGTCAGGTCATAACTGTTAATCATAATAAATAACAATAGTTTCTTTGACTGCACATAGTATACTACTTTTGAGTTAAATTATTTTGGATCAGGGGTAACAAATTTACTCCCTAACTTAGCCTGTAAATAGTTTAATTGTATCTGTATGATTATTTTAATCATACGCCAGTATTTTGATTTGAACGTATATGTGTGCCTGTTGTTACAATTATCAGTCAGATATCTTTTTTCACATCAGCACTGGGAGAATCCATGAATGACAGAGAGCTAATTTCTTTATTTCACTGAAGAATTGAATCTAACACATTTCTTACTTTAACTCTTATATTCTAAGGGGGGAACATGTGATATGCATGCTGCAATAAAACTTCACATTTCTGCTCCTGTTATCTAGTCTAATCAAGGCTCTCTGTCATTTAAGCATTTCTTGCAAGCTGTTGACTGATGTATGAAAGGTGTGAGTTTCTTGTGTATTTTGTAGCATATATTAACAAGTAAATCAGTACAAATTGTTGGATCCCCATACCATTAGTAATGCAGCTCTCTTATGGAAAGATTGGTGAGTTACCGGACATAGTGTTTAGAAGTGCCAGTTAATTCATGAGATTCTCCATGGTTTTGGGCGTAGCAGCATATTTTTCTCTTCATTACGCTCGAGTACAAGATTTCTATGTTCAGAGTTCCAAATCAATCATGTGGTTTTTGTTAATGCTAGTAAACATCATCATAAGAAGTAGACTTTGTTGTGTGGCTTATGCATGTTCTCTGTAAGAAGTGAATAGTAGCGCAGGTAGGATTTGCTTTGACATGTCATCTCTACAAACTGAAAATCTGTAGTCCGTAGTTATGATGCATTTTTTGGACTAGATAATAGATAAATATCTAGCCAATTTTTCTTGGAATGTAATAACCAGGCAATCTTGTTGGTGTTAAAATGGCACACAGCAAGATCGCTTAGGGTGATTGGTATGTCTAGAATTCTTGTATGGCCTGGCTACATCCATCATGAGCAACATCTCAGCCTGTCAGTGTTACTTGAACCAGACAAATCCTAGTGGTAAGAGGAAATATCTATAATAGATTCAGATTTGATGCTTTCACATTGTCAGTTTCCTAGCATGTAAAATAGTTCCCAGTTAGTCATCTTGTAAATAATTCAGAATTGTTTTGAATGAATGTTAAAAGCATGTATTCATTAATCTCCTCCTTTCTTTGATACTTGTTTTATTAGTTGAGTTCATTGCTTGAAACCAGCCATTAAATGACTGTGTCAAGACTTTGTTTGTTTATTTGCACACTGCCAATACTACTGATTACGTAACTTTGTTTAATTTCTCACATTGTGATGCTCCGTGCTGTTTCATATTTAGTTGATGGTGGACTTATTTCTAGCAAATACTCAAATATGTAGGGCTGCAAGTCAGTTTAAGGAAATACAGCAGTCGATAAAATCTACATGTGCTCATTTTGTCTCTTTCTAGTGAACTGATGAATACTGAGAGGTTTATTTTGATTTGTTGAAGTTCTTTGGATACTTCCTTGTATGAAAATTTGTGCAGTCTTCTGCATACATTAGGAAACAAATTAACAGATTTGGTTCAGTGTAATACCTGCAGCAACACATCACTGTTTGCATTTCTCAGGTACTCATCATATTATTTACTAGGTTTGTTTGCTTCCTTTGTTCTCATCTGTTTTCCCCCCCCCCCTTTTTTTTTCAATTTTATTGTTTTGTATTTCTTTGTTTCCATTTTAAACAAATGATTCCACATGTGCTGCTTGCCTTACCATTTTATCTCAGGATACCTTAGTTGGGCATGATTATTTCAACTGAGAGTTAGGCGAGTGTCAGATATATACTTTGTCTAATAAAGACTCATTCAAGCATTTAGAAAGTGACATTAATTTTCCTAATGCATTTTCCCCAAGACCATATTGGAACACGTCCGCTGCAATAGTTCCCATTGACTGGTCTCAATATAGCTTGTTGGCAAATATACAGCTGACCAAGATAAGAGTTGGGACATTGTTTTTGTTTTGTGGGAGCTTGGTTGTGATCACTGCATTTTGCTACAAGCTCCCAGATAAAGTCTATACCAAATATGAGTGGTCAGATGGATTGTGATGAAATAAACTCATTGTGTTAACACTTTGTGTTTACTTCAAGCATTGGTTCAACAAACAGTACTGAAGTACATACATGCTGGTCTCTACTTTTACACAGTGACCGGCTTGTAGAAATGTGTGTATAAAAAAAAAAACTTATGTACATAATTATTTAATGACATAATTAATTTAACAGAAATTCCCACAAGACTTTATGCTGTGTCCCTATTTGCTGATCTTTATTTTTGTCCGTTGTTGGGCATACACAAATGCCTCATCTTCCTGTTACATGGTTATGTTCTGTTTACGTAACATTCAATGACAAATATTCTCTTGTGTACAGTATAATGATGTGAATGGAAAATTGTTAGGTTTATTTTGAGTAACTGGTGGTGGGACTAACAAGCAAGGCGTAAACACTTCTGTGAGGATTATGTCAGTCTCTGTGTGAACATTTGAATTTAGAGCTAAAGATGACACGAGTAATTATATATTTAACTATTTGTTCAACTTGTGTGTCTGTTACTGAGTTACCTGCGGGTCTGCCCAGAATGCAGTGAGATCAATTCCAGTAATTCTCCAAAATTACAACATCCTTGCAGTAAATGCTTATGTATTAGTTGAGGGGTGTCAGATATAAACACCATTCCTGTTAGTTGCTAGGGTCAACACTTGTTCTGCATTGTATCATTGCTTTTCTTCAGCAGATGGCCAGGACAAAAGGCCAGTTTTTAGCCAATGCAAACAGTGACTGACTGCTTCAAACTTCTGATTGTTCTCACAGGTTATGAGAGGCAGTAAATTAAATCACTTATCTGCAATATTCTCTCTTCCCTGACTGTAGAAAGACATCTGAAATTTATTAGCCATTTAATTTATAGAAATATACTTTTGGTGTGGTTTTCATTACAATAAAAAAAAAATGCAATTTGGCAACAGTTGAGGTTTGCTGAAGTAAGTATCATTTCAGTACAACAATGATAAAATTCTAATAGGATATGATCTGACATGCCTTATCAACGTTTGTTAGTTGATCTATTAGTTGACCTCTCTGAGCAGTTCTTTTTATGTCAGTTCTCTTCAGGAAATAAAAGAAAAAGTAGTCAAATTGTCATGTCTGCCTTGGATTTAAAACATGCATAATTTTATGCAATTGTACTTTTCTTGGTTTTGTAAATAAATTTTAAACTATTGAATTTCAAAAAAATAACGGAGAAAAAAAAATTAAAAAACCCTCTGTGGATTTGTATTCTAATCATTGCTTGAATGGGTTACGTATGTATCAGATGTTTGTGCCTTGATTATTGGACAATTATATTTATAATTCTGTAATTGGTATAGATGTTCTGTGATATGATTGATTGTCTGCAGTTATTTGAAGAGACATTGTCATGTCTGTCTCACAACCGTCTGTCTTCACTAGTTCACACAATTTTTCTAGTAACTTTGTCATTACACCTCTAATCTCCTCAGCTTATCTTTTATGCAATGGTTTCTGGTCCTTATTTCTTATATGTTTAAAATTTATTCTCTCTGTTTACTTACAAGATTTCTTTCTTTGATCCCTTAGAACTGTATCGCATATGTAGCATTATTCTCAGATACAGTATCTGCTTCACCAATTGCTGTTTCAATTTGTCTATTGTCCTTGGTTGCTGTTAGTTCTTTGGAATGTCAGTTTGATTGTTTATAATAAATCTACTCATTTACAACTTTACAGAGTTAACTGTACTTTCTCTTTGCATGGACTTGCTTCAGTTCATCAATAGATTTTATAAGATTAGCATTACTCTTCTGGGGGACCAAATTCCAGTTGCTATATTTGGTCTTGCTTGTCCTTGCCACTCCCATTGAGGATTTGTTCATTTTTTAGGTGAATCATGTCATTTGACTTCTCATTGCAATGTATGTTTTGTCAGCAATGAATCTAAGGTAGACATTTTCTCAGAAATGTTTGTTTTTTTTCTTCCTTAGTGGAAAAATTATATGCACATAGCACTGCGCCTTTTGTGCATCTTAGAATGATGATAGCCATAGCTTTGTTCTATATCCTTTCCATTTGTGGCATGTGAGACAGTACAACCAGAGTACAGTCAGGCACAGAAAGAGCCAGTCCCATGTGAAGAATGAGCACTAGAGACAGCGGTGCTGTACAACATTATCCGGACAAGGAGGGCAGATAATGGAGACAGCAGTGCAGTCCTAAACTGTTTAGCGTTCTTCCTGTCAGGTTAAAATGTCACTGGTACACTTTAGGCTTACCTCTTAACATGTAATATCAAATACAGAGAGCTGCTGTACTACAGAACAAACATGTAATATCAAATACAGAGAGGACCTTATGACACAATTTTCCTCCTGAAGCACAGCTAGATTGTCACTAAAAAGATGATATGCCCAGTTTCACCTTATGTCTTTAGGCTAGTGCTGAGACCTTTCTTTATTTTGGAGATGAGATATTAATTTGGATGATTCCATGGGCAGTTGAGCAATTATGGATTTTAATTCATTTGCAGTGATACCGGGCATGCTGGCGTAGGTGATCATGTCTCTCCACAACTTTCGATCTCGGCAGCTATTTATCATTTCTGTTGTTGACCACCTGCCAAGCCATTCTCTTAAGCTGTCTGGTATTTTTTTTCTCTTTGCTTCCCTCTATTTCTTCGTCCCTCAATTTTTCCAGTTGTTACAATATATTCCAGTTGTTCTCTTCTCATTACATGGCCAAAAAATGATGATTGTTTCTTCCTAATATTGGAAATTAGCTCTCTTTTTGCTTTGACCTCTCTCAGAACATTTTCATTACTCTTCTTAGCTGTCCATGGTACTCTCAACATTCTTATGTAAAACAACATTTCTACAGACTCCAGTGATTTTCTTGTCTGTTGTCCAATTGTCCATGATTCACATCCATATGTTAAGACTGGCTCTACGTAACTTTTAAGAACTCTTCTTCTTGTTTCTATTGTCAAAAATGGGTTGCATAGTATCTTCCTCATTTTTTGGAAAGCTGCTTTTGCCTGAGCCATTCTGCATCTCACGCCTTTTGTACATCTTCCGTCTGAGGTTAACAAAGTTCCCAAATATTTAAATTCATTTACCTGTTTTAATATTGTTCCACTTGTCTTTATTTTGCACTGAAGTGATGTCATTTTCTTTGTTGTTACCATTACCTCTGTCTTTTTGCTATTAAGGCTGAGTCCTTTATTTTTGCTTTCTTTCACTATAATGTCCAACATTTCTTGTAACTCATTTTCACTCTTAGCGATTAAGACTATCATCAGCATACCTTAGATTATTTATATTATAAACAAATCTGGTGACAGCACACAACCTTGTCTAACACCCTGTTTTATTTGTTGAAACATTACCAATTGGTTTCCAGTTCTTATGGCCGCTGTTTGTTGCCAGTACATGTTCTTTATTATTCTTAGATCTTTGCTGTCTACACAGATACTGAATTTTTAAAAAAAAGATACAGAATCAGCAAGGAGAAGAGTTGGAAAAATACCAATACTGGATCATATTAGGAAACAGCAGATTAAATTAAATGGGTGGGATAACATGATCACCAGGAATCTCTTCTAAGATTTTAATAGCTGAAGCCGCAGGAAGGGGGAAAAGGTAGACCTATAAGAAATAGCAGTCATTACATTCAGGATAACATAGCAATGATCCGCATTTTATTCTCTTGGTACTGAGAGGCGGCTCTGACATCCTCAGCCGTGACCGATCATTTCGATACCATGCAATATTATAGTAAGTTATGGAAGGCCCCGGTATTACTGCAAACAAATTAAAATCCATAATTGTTCAACCGTCCGTGCCAGTGGAACCATCCGAATTAATATCATCTCCCAAACAAAGATAGCTGCAGTCCCCATCAAAGCAGTATCAACACACGCCAAAAGACATAGCTATCTGTTCCCCGTCATATGATATCATAATTCATTGTAAGCAATCGAAACACTATCAAAACGAATGAACTGCACAGAGCAAAATTACTAAATTCAGTAGCTCCAGCAGCAAGCCGGACTTGGAATATAAGGAAACTGCAACAAGGAACACTTCAGACACAGCCTTTTAAAGTTTCCAGCCGCCTATCCGCCGTATTGACCGGTATTTAAAAAGAATAAAGCTCAATAGGTGTTCTATTAAATGAGATTTTATGCACCAAAAATTTACCGATAGAGCATCTGTACAAATTTGCTCCTCTGACCTGTCTCCACCACAAAGTGGTAGAGGGCGTGTGTGCCCATATCTGACAGACCTGTCTCCACTACAAAGTGGTAGAGGGGCGTGTGTGCCCATATCTGACAGACCTGTCTCCACCACAAAGTGGTAGAGGGCGTGTGTGCCCATATCTGACAGACCTGTCTCCACCAAAAAGTGGTAGAGGGCGTGTGTGCCCATATCTGACAGACCTGTCTCCACCACAAAGTAGTAGAGGGGCATGTGTGCCCATATCTGACAGACCTGTCTCCACCACAAAGTAGTAGAGGGGCATGTGTGCCCATATCTGACAGACCTGTCTCCACCACAAAGTGGTAGAGGGGCGTGTGTGCCCATATCTGACAGACCTGTCTCCACCACAAAGTGGTAGAGGGGCGTGTGTGCCCATATCTGACAGACCTGTCTCCACCACAAAGTAGTAGAGGGGCATGTGTGCCCATATCTGACAGACCTGTCTCCACCACAAAGTAGTAGAGGGGCATGTGTGCCCATATCTGACAGACCTGTCTCCACCACAAAGTGGTAGAGGGGCGTGTGTGCCCATATCTGACAGACCTGTCTCCACCACAAAGTGGTAGAGGGGCGTGTGTGCCCATATCTGACAGACCTGTCTCCACCACAAAGTGGTAGAGGGGCGTGTGTGCCCATATCTGACAGACCTGTCTCCACCACAAAATGGTAGAAGGCGTGTGTGCCCATATCTCACAGACCTGTCTCCACCACAAAGTGGTAGAGGGGCGTGTGTGCCCATATCTGACAGACCTGTCTCCACCACAAAGTGGTAGAGGGGCAGTGTGTGCCCATATCTGACAGACCTGTCTCCACCACAAAGTGGTAGAGGGGCGTGTGTGCCCATATCTGACAGACCTGTCTCCACCACAAAGTGGTAGAGGGGCGTGTGTGCCCATATCTCACAGACCTGTCAGCACCACAAAGTGGTAGAGGGGCGTGTGTGCCCATATCTCACAGACCTGTCTCCACCACAAAGTGGTAGAGGGGCGTGTGTGGCCATATCTGACAGACCTGTCTCCACCACAAAGTGGTAGAGGGGCGTGTGTGCCCATATCTCACAGACCTGTCAGCACCACAAAGTGGTAGAGGGGCGTGTGTGCCCATATCTCACAGACCTGTCTCCACCACAAAGTGGTAGAGGGGCGTGTGTGGCCATATCTGACAGACCTGTCTCCACCACAAAGTGGTAGAGGGTCGTGTGTGCCCATATCTGACAGATCTGTCTCCACCACAAAGTGGTAGAGGGGCGTGTGTGGCCATATCTGACAGACCTATCTCCACCACATAGTGGTAGAGGGGCGTGTGTGCCCATATCTCACAGACCTATCTCCACCACAGTGGTAGAGGGGCGTGTGTGCCCATATCTGACAGACCTGTCTCCACCACAAAGTGGTAGAGGGGCGTGTGTGGCCATATCTGACAGACCTGTCTCCACCACAAAGTGGTAGAGGGGCGTGTGTGCCCATATCTCAAAGACCTGTCCTAGTGCTACCAAGGTATCACCCAAGTTGGACAGGTCAAAGAGCTGGTAGCAGGAAAGGCGAAACGTTTGAAATCGGATGCACTGGGCTACATGCAGGGCAACGTAACTCTCATGAAGAAAATTTAAGTAGGTATGTGTGTGTGTCTTTGTGTGAATACTCTATCCATGAAAGAAAGTTGGAAAATCTGGCTGCACATGGAGAACAAAATAAAAAATGGCACAGCAACTTGTTGTATTATTACACGTATTCTTCAACAACAAACAACAAATTAAACCAAAATGTAGGAATGCATTAATTTTATTGCAAATCACAAATGTTTATTTACAAAATGGTCCAGTTATCACTTGTTCCTTGCTAGTCGAAACGAAACACAAGGTCACAAAACTGATAAGCTCTTCCCAAAAGTACAGAGCTCTTCAAGGTTAGTGGTAGATAAAAGAGCACGCTGTGATCACAAGTACTTCACAACCCAATGGAGACCTTATCAACAATTGTCCAGAGACAAACATATTGATAAATGTTTCTGGGTTAAAAAACTTGACCTTGTGTTTATATAATGGAGCAGATCTCGATACCAGAAAACTTGTGTAATAAACTTTGATTGACCATATGTCATGCAGTTCAATCAACCGATTAAAAACATAAGTATTTATGTTTACATTATGTAATGCTGAATTCAATGACAAACTGGTTAATTAAAGCTTTTACCATACCATTTTTTCTATATTTTTCTGTCAATTCTCCCTTAGATATTTTAGGATTTGCAATGTAGTTAATCAAGGGAAAAAAAGGTGGGGGGGGGGGGGGGTTAAAGATCCACAAGGTTTTTTAGCACAAAATAAATCAAATAAAATGTAATTATGCCAAGGACGCGCTTCAATGAAAGTTACTGAATTGAACACTTGGAACAACACAGTCACATATTTAAAATGATGATCGCTTATTTTACAATTAAACAAATGGAAGCATTTTGGTAACAAGAAAATAACAAAACAGATTACAAAATAATATTTAACTTGCTTTTGGATCAGTTTGCTTTGAGGCCTCTCTTTCTCCTTGTTCTACATAATCAACTACCTTATCTCTGGCCCAAACCAGAGGCCGTGTAAGAAAAGCAATCACTCGATGCACTAGAGGTGACAAGTACACCAGAACTGTGTAGAGAAGCTGTAACAACTGCTGTTTGATTCCTTCAGCTGTAGCCTCCCCTTGAGGTACCTTTTGCAGATTTTGAAGGATCGGTTGTAAAGGTTGAATGATTTTAACAAAGATCTTCACAAACCAGAAGTACACAAGCAGAAGGATGGAGAAATAAAGCCTGTGGGTGGGAAAAAATGTTTTTAATGGTTTAGTACATTTTTTTAAAAACATATTTTGTTTGTTTTATAATACCGTATAATTGTAATTATTTCCTATCCGGATTTCCGCGTGGTTGGGGTACAATATGCATGTCTGTTTCTGTTATCTTCCCCAAATTGTGCATGGTCTACCTCACCCCCAGAGAGTTCATTGCAGTTCTGGCTTCTAAACCTCTCTTAACACAAGACTGACCAAGCTTTATTGTCAGCGTACTGTCAATGGATACATTTCATACATCATAAAGACATTCATTGACGGAATATTAGAAGCACTAGGAAACAAAACAGCAGCAGATGCGAACAGAGGAGCAAAAGACCGCAAATTATATCTCCCCTCGACGTTGCAAGGCAGATGAGGAAGGAAAGAAGAAGAATATTAATACATTCATAAATAGAGACTAAACAGTTTTCTTTTAATTTTAATTATGCCTCCCCCACATCCGGTTGACCTTGTTGCTTCTGTTTGTTCTGTCCTCCAGCATGACACGAATTACATAATCGTTTAATTAAAAGTACACGTTTTCCATAGCCCTGGGGGGATGTAGAGTGTGGTGCTTTCACTTCGTTTCGGTAACCTCTGCCCTTTGGTCTCTCTCCTACTGCTTTCAATAACCAAGGGGTAAGAACAACATCATGCCCCACAATGAGCTGGTCGTATCGGCAGGACTCGTTTTATGCGTGTGTGTCCTGATTTTTCCCTTAAACCTGCGCCATGGCTGCCACTCTCCATCTTCAGCAAAAACCTGCCAGATTTAGGTTTGACGTAGCAATGTTTCTTCTCGTCGGGTATTGCCGGCAAGAGCTGTTGGGCCCACACTTCCCGTATCAGACTCCAAAACATTATATTTGATAGACACTAGCTCTCCAGATCAGTATCATCATAAAACAAATGATTAAGGCATGTTTCGATTTTAAATAAATCTTCCTGCAAATAGTTAGCCCTTGTAAATTTATCGGGGGAGAGAGAGAGAAACAGAACCAATGTAAGTTACTTAAATTAACATGCTCTGTAATCTACCATTGCTATTATTTGATATTTATATGTCAATATTATTACTAAACTAAATACTTTTGTAATGATCATCATCATTGGGTGCCTTCTCCGCATCGAAGGTTGGCTACGATGGAGCGCCATTACACTCTGTCTCTTGCTTTGATGGTGCAGATTGTCATAGGCTGACTTGTCCATCTTTTGATGTTACTCGTTCATGTTAGTCTTGGCCTGCCTCTGCCTCTTTTACCTTGTATTATCCCTTCTAATATTACTTTATTAGACTGTTGTGTCTTTTAACATGACCAAAAAATTTCATTCATCTTGCTCTAATTGTTTAGTAGTTCTTTTTTCACCCTTAGTCGTCCTAAAACTTCCTCGTTTGTTTTCTTTTCTTTCCATCCAATTCTACCTATTCTTCTGCAAATCCACAAAATTCTGTAAATTGTAATGATATAAATGTAAAAGTATATTGGACGGCTAAACCAATAGGCAAACAAGACAAAGTATAACCGCTAGAGACATTCATCAGAAACAGGATAACAAATAAACTAGCCATGACGTGTATTTTTTACGTTCAAATTTTTGTCAAGTTTTTCCAGCTTTACTCGCGGGACCACACGATATTCATATATTTGTGCATATCGGTATATACATATGTAGAATGTATGCCATGACTTTAAGATATGATATTAATGCTGATGGGAAGGAGAGCGAAAACGAGAATGTTTGCCTCCACCACTGTGAGTTCGGATGGCAGTGTTGCGGTTAGGACCATCACATGTTGCCTCCACCACAGTGAGTTCAGATGACAGTGTTGCGGTTGGAACCATCCCATGTTGCCTCCACCACAGTGAGTTCAGATGACAGTGTTGAGGTTGGGACCATCCCATGTTGCCTCCACCACTGTGAGTTCGGATGGCAGTGTTGCGGTTAGGACCATCACATGTTGCCTCCACCACAGTGAGTTCAGATGACAGTGTTGCGGTTGGAACCATCCCATGTTGCCTCCACCACAGTGAGTTCAGATGACAGTGTTTTAAGGTTGGGACCATCCCATGTTGCCTCCACCACAGTGAGTTCAGATGACAGTGTTGAGGTTGGGACCATCCCATGTTGCCTCCACCACAGTGAGTTCAGATAACAGTGTTGAGGTTGGGACCATCCCATGTTGCCTCCATCACAGTGAGTTCAGATAACAGTGTTGCGGTTGGGACAATCCCATGTTGCCTCCACCACAGTGAGTTCAGATAACAGTGTTGCGGTTGGAACCATCCCATGTTGCCTCCACCACAGTGAGTTCAGATGACAGTGTTGAGGTTGGGACCATCCCATGTTGCCTCCACCACAGTGAGTTCAGATGACAGTGTTGAGGTTGGGACCATCCCATGTTGCCTCCATCACAGTGAGTTCAGATGACAGTGTTGAGGTTGGGACCATCCCATGTTGCCTCCATCACAGTGAGTTCAGATAACAGTGTTGAGGTTGGAACCATCCCATGTTGCCTCCACCACAGTGAGTTCAGATAACAGTGTTGCGGTTAGGACCATCACATGTTGCCTCCACCACAGTGAGTTCAGATAACAGTGTTGCGGTTGGAACCATCCCATGTTGCCTCCACCACAGTGAGTTCAGATGACAGTGTTGCGGTTGGGACCATCACATGTTGCCTCCACCACAGTGAGTTCAGATGACAGTGTTGCGGTTGGGACCATCCCATGTTGCCTCCACCACAGTGAGTTCAGATAACAGTGTTGCGGTTGGAACCATCCCATGTTGCCTCCACCACAGTGAGTTCGGATGGCATTGTTGAGGCATTGTGTGTGTGTATATGTATATATATTTTGTACAGTGACATTTCACTGTAAAAGTTTATTTGTTGACGTGGGCAGTTTTAACGCGTTTTATCTTCCTTCTCCGATATGGCTGAGCGTTTAATTACAACTCCCCTTATATAGCCTTTTGTTCTTAATCAAGACTTACCTCAAGACAAAGTGCGCCGTCTCCGTTACTAGTTTTTGTAATTTGTCTACTGGACTTAAGTCGGGCTTGGGCCGGACACCTGATGGTCGTAACAGAAAACCAAACAATAACTGATTAATTAAACAAATCGCTCCGTTTGTATTTATTATAATGCAACATCTGACAGAAAAAGTCATATGGGTCCAAACTCAATGGAGGAACAATGAAACTAAAATAAAATATTAATTAAACAAATCGCTCCGTTTGTATTTATTATAATGCAACATCTGACAGAAAAAGTCATATGGGTCCAAACTCAATGGAGGAACAATGAAACTAAAATAAAATATTAATTAAACAAATCGCTCCGTTTGTATTTATTATAATGCAACATCTGACAGAAAAAATCATATGGGTCCAAACTCAATGGAGGAACAATGAAACTAAAATAAATTGTAATTGTTTTTAAAATATAGTTTTGGCTTTTCTTAGAACTGTCAAGCGCAGCACACTTGAAATGGTAGTCACATAACACTTTTGTAGCGTGAGATGTGGGAGTGACCGTGCTGGGTATGTTCAGATGGTTTTTTTTTTCAAATTGTGTGTAAACACTTCTACAGTTTTACATAAAACATATACAGATGAAACATAATACACATACATGTATAGACTTGTTGCACAATACGTTTTTTTTCTTCATAAAACTCTGGTCAAAATAGCATTTCAGAAAATGAAAAACGCCTTATGCAACAAGTCTATGACAATAGACGTGAGGAGTTCAGCGGTACTATATAGAACCAATTCTGAACTACGGAAGCGAATCATGGACAGTTAACAAACAAATGAAAAGACGATTAGAGGCCACAGAGATGGGATTTCTCAGGAGAATGATGAGAGTACCTTGGATATATAACAAGACCAACGAGGAAATACTCAAAAAAGCCAGTACAAAATGGGAGCTCCGCAGAAACATCAGAAAGAAACAACTTTTTTCTTTTTTTTTTTAAGGGGGCGGGGCGGAGGGGTGGGCCTTGGTAACCTAGTTGGAAAACCATTCCACTAGCTACCGACGTTCGGACAACCCGTGTTCGATTCCCGCTGGAAGCAGTTTGTGAATTGTTTACTCGTGCTTGGAAAAAATACCCCCGCGGTCGTCCCAGCCGCTGGCAGAAATGGGTACCTGGGTAGGTGAGGAATGGCGCCTCGCTCGTGATGCTTGAACCGACACTAGACAGAAGTCTCAGAACATTTCTGAATAGGCGTCCGAGCATATGTGAGTAAAAACCCGCGTGACAAGACGCTGATTCAAGTCCGTGTCTTTACACCTTTTACCTTTAATTAACTGACATTTTCCAGGCACATCATGAAAAGGATCAACTGTAAAAAAGGTTTATTGAAGTCCTATTTTTTTGCGGAAACGTTGATTGGGTGTGTGCTGTTAAAGATGACTGGCAGTGGGTGGAGTTAAAGGCGACCGAAATGGAAGCTGTTAGTGAAATTATGACTTTTCTATTTCCTTCTCATGAACCTGAACTAAGATACAGTATCACTGACCAGGCACTTGGTTTTTTTTTTTTTTTTTTTTTTGGGGGGGGGGGGAATTTCTTCATTTTTATACGGTCGTGACCATACTTTGCACCTCACACTGTCCGTTGTTATCTACCTGGTTGCCTTTGGTTTGCTAACCCTTCCAAAGTCCACAGCACGACGGCTCTTGTGATTGTTCCACATCACGACGGCTCTTGTAATTGTTCCACAGCACGACGGTTCTTGTAATTGTTCCACAGCACGACGGTTCTTGTAATTGTTCCACAGCACGACGGTTCTTGTAATTGTTCTACAGCACGACGGTTCTTGTAATTGTTCCACAGCACGACGGTTCTTGTAATTGTTCCACAGCACGACGGTTCTTGTAATTGTTCCACAGCACGACGGTTCTTGTAATTGTTCCACAGCACGACGGTTCTTGTAATTGTTCTACAGCACGACGGTTCTTGTAATTGTTCTACAGCACGACGGTTCTTGTAATTGTTCTACAGCACGACGGTTCTTGTAATTGTTCTACATCACTGATATTCTTCTGCTGCTCCCACGTGACGACTACTCGTCTTCATAGTCCGCCTTTAAATGAACGTTACGTGGGCAGAGATACGTTGTGATTTGTCAAAGTTGACCTTTTTGGCCCTAAACATCCGACTTCAGCAAGTTCTATTTCTGTATTAGGTCGCCTCCCCTCTTATATCCCTACTCGATTAGCAGTGTTATTTAGTCTCTTCCAATGTCTGCACGGGGAGATATAGTGGGATCTTTATCACCTCTAGTTCATTGATCCAGACACACGAAGTGTTCCTATGAGTTTCCTGACTCTTTGGGCTGACATAACGCCAGTCTCTACCTTTTATCTCTGTCTACATTTTCTTTGGTCGTCAAGAAACAAATAAAGTAACAATTCCCTACCAAAAGGGCCGTATTTAGGCATAATCTAAATAAGATAATGTTTAGTGCCACACGTTGGGCCTGAAGAAATGTTCAGAATTATGGTAATTTCCTAGTTTGATCAGATATATTATTTCAGTTGGAAGAGTGATGTCCCCTAAAATATGTCTGCCAAAATACAGTGGTTCTACGCATTCTTGGCGTTGGGGTCATTACGCTGGCATGTAATCATTTCGGAGTATCTGTTGATTGGGCGTTGGGTCCAGGGTTAGGTTTAGCTTTAGTGTTAAATATTTATAAATATATTATAACGCGTGACAAAAACGACGCCACTCGGCCTCTAGGTCGCCCGGTCATTTGCAAATACAGTAGTACCAAATTCAAGTAAGTGAACTCAGAACTGCTTAGCTGGTTTTTAAATATTAGACAAACTAGCCTATATATATAGGCGGATAATTAGTAAGAAGAAGCATAAGAAAGGATAGGGGTTCAGCCAATTATTAATTAACATCTCGATTTGGACGCAGACGCTGACCCGAACGCCACGCTGACCCAAACGCCAGTGTGAGTGACACATGCCAGCGTAATGACCCAAACGCCAAGAATGCGTAGAACCACTGTATTTTGGCAGACATATTTTAGGGACATCACTCTTCCAAACTGAAATAATATATCTGATCAAACTAGGAAATTACCAGAATTTGTTGGGGGTGGGGGGCTAAACTTTTTTGCAACTAAATTGACTTTTACATTTCAAATTCTCCGCCATTGATCCACTATCTTATTCCTTAAATCTGTTCCTAAACCAACAGTACAAGGCATTTTACTACACACTATAACAAACTGGCAATTTCTATATGCGTTAATGTGAAAATATATTTTTTTACGTTAAATGTCTTGTTATTAAAAGATATACGTAACGGCAGTATATATTTTCAGGTGTTGTGAGGCTTTCTGGTGTTAATTTGTTTAACAGCCTCAAAGTTTCATTTAGCTTAGGGAGCCACTACGTTTACCAATAGCACCTATTAGCACCAATTACCTAGCACCAATTACCAAATATTATGTTAACATTTTAGTCTACTTACCGTTTGCAGCATTGTTGTTCCGGTTGCTGGAAGACATCGTATAATTGAATAAATGTGTCTATTCACGCTGTTTCTTCAGTAGTGAAGTCTGTACTTAGTTGTAGATGAGCAAATGCAAACTTTGTGTTACCGCAACTGTTTAAAACACCCAGCTGTATCTGCTGTCAAAACACAGCTCTTATTCTTCAGCTCTGTAAACGTTGATTGTCCCTAAACCTGGCAGACAGCTCGTATAAATAGCGCACGAACCCGGCAGCCGTGAACATAGTACGTGAACAAACTTCGCACCGGGTTATCACGCGGTAACCGACCATTCCCCTGAAGTGTCAAAGTCCATCGACAACAGAGACAAGAAATTAGACGTCATTTCGTGTTTGTATTTAGATTCCATTCAAATGCACATACATAATCTTCGCATTTATCGTCAGCTCTACCCGCTGGTCTAGGCGGCCACTAGCCTGTCATGGAAAATGGCACGATCGTAACTGGATGGCGAATATCAACATGATGTCAGAAGGACATTCTTGTATGTTCTTTTGTAATTTACATTAACGACCTAGAATTACAAGAATTAGCAGCAAATTTCCAATGGCGGAGAGCTGTAATGTCCGTCCTATTTGAAGTCATTTAAAGCCCGAGAGGAAAATGAATGAACTTTACACATTTAAGACTTAAGAGAGCACACAGAAATAAAGAGAATGACTAATAAAAATAAAAAAGCCACAGAAGGTGGATGCATTGCAGAAAAAAGGAAAAATGCTAACAGACAATAAATATATTATAGATTGATGGCAGGAATACATAACAGAACTATTTCATGATCAAAGGGACATGAAACCAGTTATAAAATGTACATCAGGCTATAAAATCTTAAAATATGAGTTGGAAAAAGCTATAAAAACAATGAAAAAGGGAAAGGCAGCAGGACCTGACAGCATACAGATAGAGATACAAGCACTAGAAGATTTTGGCATTGAAGTGAATACAGACATATGCAACGACATGTACCATACAGGATACATACCAAATGAACTAAAAACATCAACTTTCATTGCATTGCCTAAAAAGAATGGTGCAGTTGAATGCAGTGACTTTAGAACAATAAACCTAATTAGCCATGTTACAAAAATCTTGCTATAGCTTGTTTCATAACTCGTGTCCAACTTTTAAAATCGATAGCTTTTTAACCGCTTGTTGTAAGTTGTTCAAAATTTGCATGTAAAGTTATAATGATTAGAACCCAACAGGGAATTAATTTCATTAAAAAAAAAACATTTGGTTATTATTGTTGCTTATTTGATTTATATAAATTTATAACGACCCATTGATGTAGTCAAAACTTAATGTTTACAGTGTTTTAATTTAAAAATAGCGAGTAAAAATCCATACACGGTAAAATTGACGTGTTTGCACGCGTTTACCGTGGTTTTTTGACACAATTAGACACTTGTAAAAAACACGAGAAATTGTGTGTTCCATTTCCGTTCATTCATAGGTGAGACGTGGATCGATTACAAAACATCGCAATAAAAATGTATGTATGTACTATTTTTGCAAAGAGGCTAAACGAGGAAGATTATTTCATTCTTTAGAAAATCCTGAGAATAGGACAAGACACACTTTGGATTTATCTAAACGGTCATTTAATCGCTGGATTCAAGCACGTGACCGTCAATGTTCAAAATATACAAAATCACAAGGAAGAGCAAAAATGTTGGATAATTTCGACAGTGAACTTATTAGAAGTGAAATTCGCAAAATGTTGGGTATGAATGAAACTGTTACAATAAGAAAATTAAAAGTATCGCTGAAAAAGAACAACAGTATTGAAATATCAAAGTCTACATTATGGAGGAATGTGAGAGCTGCAGGCTTTACATTCAGAAAGTATTCCAATGGACGAAACATCATCTGTGAGAAGCCACATATAGTAGTCATGAGAAGCAAGTACTTACGTGAAGTAAAAGAGGTGCGCAAGCAAGGTTATGATATTGTGTACTTGGATGAAACATGGATCAATGCTCACCACACTAACCAAAGGGAATGGCAGTCATCAGATGGAAAGATAAGAGATTAATACCTAGCAGCAAAGGACAGCGCTCGATAATTGCTCATGCAGGTAGTCGACAACATGGACTAATACAGAATGCAGAGCTCATTTTTCTTTCAAAATCCATAGACAATCGGGATTATCACTCTGAGATGAATGGTCACATATTTAGACATTGGATTGAAAATTCTGTTCTCCCATCACTAGATCGACCATCTTGCCTAATAATGGACAATGCAGCGTACCACAGCATTGTTGCACTTGAAGATAAAGTCCCGACGTCATCCAGTACAAAAGATGCTATTAAGATATGGCTCACAAAGGAGCACATACAATTTAATAACATGTACTTAAAACCTGAATTACTATCTCTAGTAAAGCAAAAACAAAGGACAAAGATTTTTCAAATAGATAAGATTATCCAAGAGCACGGTCATATAAGTTTGAGGCTGCCACCTTACCATGCTCATTTAAATCCAATAGAACTAATCTGGGCAAAATTAAAAGGACAAGTGGCAGATGAAAATACAACATTCAAAATATGCGATGTAAAGACTCTTGCTAATCTCGCTTTATTAAATATAGACAAAGATTATTGGGCTAAATGTGAAGACCACGTCTTAAAACAGGAAGAGGAATATTGGAAAAATGAAGGTAGTGGAATGTTCAACCCCAAACAGTTATTAATCTTTTAGACTCGTCTGATTCAGAATGAAAGTATATAGCCCCCACAATGTTGGCCCATATATTACCTTAAATTAGTCCAACAAACGGTCCTTTTCAGGACCACACAACTATGAAAATTGGACATACAGGTATACCTTGATATTATCGTCCGTCCTCGAACTGAGAAGACAATAATTCTCCTGGTGTTTTGTCTTATTCAGTTATTTCCCCATTACGGCCATGCCTTTACCTAGTGAAAATTAATCATAGACCAGCAACTACGGTAATTTCTATTATTTAGGGGTTCACAATTTACAATTTTGACAAACATCAAAGAAATTCGCCGCTTTAAGAAAACTGCAGCTGCAAGATATTTGTTAAATATACATTTAAAGGGTCTTTTGCATTCTAATAACATTTGGAAAATGTCAACAGGATTTATCAAACGGTTTCTGAGCAATAGCGTTTTGAAGTTGGGCAAGTGATTTGAAACTTAGCTAGGTCGCATCTAAAAACATGTTTTATATAAAACAAAAACTACACTAGCTCTTATTTTAGCTAGGTCGCATCTAAAAACATGTTTTATATAAACAAAAACTACAACTACAATTGGCGTTCCTTGCTAATCTTAAACTGAGGAGGTAAGTAAAGTAGTAAAGAGCCCCCGTCACGCCAAGTGGCGTATAGGGAATATGGTGTTAATGACCATAATTTTTACAGACCTTCGGCACATGATTTTTGGGGTAATGTAGTCGGTATTACGCCCGTGCCGCTTTACTTTCACAGAAAAAAATCCGGTACCCATTTAAGGCTTGGTGAACCCGGAAGCCGTCGGTTGGGATCGAACCCTACCTCTTATCCTTTGTAGTCCAGTTCACTAACCACTGAGCTAAACTGAGGAGGTGTGTGTGTGTGTAAAACTTATAATTTGTTTGTCGGGACTTTTACAGTTTTTTTATGCCATGGAATATATAAAGAGACAACAGATAAAATGGTTTGGCCACACGAGAAGACATAAAGATCCAAACATAGCACAACGACCCTTCAATAAACGTTGCGAGAACACTAGACCTAAAGGTCGACCCCGAAAATGATGGATTGATGGAATATTAAAAACACTAGGAAACATAACAGCATCAGAGGCGAACAGAAAAGCAAAAGACGGCAAATTATATCTCACCTCGACACTGAAAGGCAAATGAGGAAGGAAAGAAGAAGAAGTAAATGTTAACTTCACAATGCGTACATAATCACCAATTATTGTGAACATGGTCACCTTTTGTTGCTTTATCGTCACCTTAAGTTGTGTCGGCTGTCACATGCTGCTGTGGACATTATCACCTTCTGTTTTGTTTGAGCTAACCATGACGCGTCATCCGCAAGTTCTTTGCTCCTTGCACTTTTCAACTGTCCATAGTACACCGTCGAGTGGGTAGCGCATGAGAAACTCCAGGTCACTAGACTTTAGTCAGACCAAAGTAGTCCATGTTTCGGCCAAGTAATCTTCAAGGTGCTTGACAACCCGGGTGGAAAAATAAACCCCCAGTTCTGACCTGATACAAAGAACGATGTGGATATCCCTATGAATGGGAACACAAGTAGGCCAAACTAATCCCACGTACATGCTTTCAGTTTATGACTGCAGGGATAAGACTGCCGTTCTGACAGCGTCAAATAAAATGTTTGCATGCACTGAATGTGTGATATGTATGTATGTCTTCGTCTTCTACCTTCTTTATGCGATTAGTATTCATCGTTGTCTGCTTCCCAAAGTGAGCTTTGTTTCCTTGCGCCGTGGTTCACAGCAAATTAATGTACCTGCGCTCTTCAGCCCACTTCATCATCATTATTATCATCATCAGGCACCATGTCTGCTGGCGTAGGTGATCATGTCTCTCCACAACTTTCGATCTCGACAGTTATTTACCATTTCTGTTGTTAACCTTCTGCCAAGCCCATTCTTCTTAAGCTGTCTGGTATCTTTTCTCTTTGCTTCCCAGTTCATCTAACTTTAACATGATGTTTTTAGTACCGGGTTTTCGACCCCAATTTGCTTAGCCAGATTGATTAGTCAGTTTTAAGAACCACCTTTTGGATGTGGGGTAGGATCTTTATCAGTTCTGGTTCACTGGTCCTAGGGCAAACAGGTAGTCATGTACCGCTGACCTCTGTCAGCTTGGAGATCTTTCTTTTCTTTTCTTTTTTATTAAAGAGTTCAGTTTCGTTGTAATAGCATTCCTCGAGGTAATAGTAGTCTTATCTCTTATAGGACTTTAAGAAGCTAGAAATATAGTACGAAAATTAGTGGATAAATAGAAAGAAGAGATGAGATGATAACGAGAAAGAACTCGTCAGCAACTAAATAGCTCAAGTTAAGTTCCTAAATAATATTGACAGGTTAAGTTGAGAGTTCACTCAGAGGTAAAAGTCACTTGCAAAATAAGACAATAACAAGATATTGACATCTTAAATTTGGGAGGCCACTGACATTAAGGGTCACCACTTGTCGAACGCATGATTGCTAGATGTAGTGTTGAAAAATATAGAGAAGATTCTAGTCTCGTGGCCTGGGGATGACATGTCAACTAGAAAACAGACAAATTTCCACCTAGCTCATCTGGAAATCACGCCAGAAACTCACAAACATCTCTTTTCATTGGTTGACTGGAGCACGTGACATAAACTATAAATAGTAGAGCGCAAAACGTTTTGGATATTTTTGTAGAAGATGATTTTGAAATGATTCTTAGATATATTTATGATTCTACAATTAGATTTCCTTCTAATCCTACGGAGCCATGAACCAACAGACAATGAATGCGAATTTAGTATCAGAAAGTAGTCTGACCAATGTAGAAGTGAGTTAGTGGTAGTTTGATGTGAACTATAGAAATAATAGAGAGATTCCAAGTGAAATGATTTGTGCCAGTCAGTCTACTAGTGATACAGCGACAGAGCAAACGATTGACATAACAGTAACTAAGTGATATATTACGGATGTGACATATCCAGCGACGATAGCCTAGTTTTCATCCCAACACAGAAGAGTAGAGTATATGATATTTTTGTTATTCTTTTGAGGAGTTGAAGTGACAAATACACAAGAGTAAGTTGAACCATTGATTAATTAATTACCATTTCAGTCAAAGTGACCCCATTAATAGTGATCATCGTGAGGCCAATTGATGTGGTTAATAAACAAATTGATTTGACTCAATAAATTGCTCTGTTATGATTTGTCACGTGAAATTTGTTCAGAGTAAGTAAAAAGTAAAGAGTCCCCGTCACGCCAAGTGGTGTTATATTGTGTTAGTTTCCTATACGGTGTTAGTGACCATACATTTTACATACCTTCAGCACATGATTTTTGGGGTAATGTGGTCAGCATTACGCCCGTACCGCTTTACTTTCCCAGAAAAAAAAATCCAGTACCCATTTAAGGCTGGGTGAACCCGGAAGCCGTCGGTTGGGATCGAACCCTACCTCTTGTCCTTTGTAGTCCAGTTCACTAACCACTGAGCTATCGCGGCTTATTTGTTCAGAACTGTGACATAATGATCTTCTCTCACAACTTCAAGGTTTCCATTATCACAACACGACCGTCTAGTCGATCGATCATTATCATTGCACAACAAACAATTTCAAAGTGATCAGATCCTCTCATCAGCACGTTTCCCAGCATGTCACACACCAGCGAAAGCACGGAAGATGGCTACAGCTTAGATGTACGAACTTTGTAGCACCGGCGGGAAGACCTTGTCCCCAATTTCCCTAGTAGCAACTTACGACACCCGTGGCAGATGACGGTTGCTCTATTCTTTTCTGGTAGTCAATTGTACCGATTCTTATAGTCAGTTGTACCGATTCTTATAGTTAGTTGTACCGATTCTTATAGTTAGTTGTACCGATTCTTATAGTTAGTTGTACCGATTCTTATAGTTAGTTGTACCGATTCTTATAGTCAGTTGCACCGATTCTTATAGTCAGTTGTACCGATTATTATAGTTAGTTGTACCGATTCTTATAGTCAGTTGTACCGATTCTTATAGTTAGTTGTACCGATTCTTATAGTTAGTTGTACCGATTCTTATAGTTAGTTGTACCGATTCATATAGTCAGTTGTACCGATCCTTGTAGTCAGTTGTACAGATTCTTGTAGTTAGTTGTACCTATTCTTGTAGTGACTTGTACCGATTCTTGTTGTCAGTTATACCGATTCATTTAGTCAGTTGTACCGATTCCTGTAGTCAGTTGTACCGATTCTTGTTATCAGTTGTACCGATTTTTGTTATCAGTTGTACCGATTCTTGTTATCAGTTGTACCGATACTTGTAGTCAGTTGTACCAATTCTTGTAGTCAGTTGTACCGATTCTTGTTATCAGTTGTACCGAATCTTCTTATCAGTTGTACCGATTTTTGTTAACAGTTGTACCAATTCTTGTATTGTTATCGATTCTTGTAGTCAGTTGTACCAATTCTTGTTACCAGTTGTACCGATTCTTGTTATCAGTTGTACCGATTCTTGTAGTCAATTGTACCAATTCTTGTAGTCAGTTGTACCGATTCTTGTAGTCAATTGTACCAATTCTTGCAGTCAGTTGTGCCGATTCTTGTAGTCAATTGTACCAGTTCTTGTAGTCAGTTGTACCGATTCTTGTTATCAGTTGTACCGATTCTTGTAGTCAGTTGTACCGATTCTTGTAGTCAGTTGTACCGATTCTTGCAGTCAGTTGTACCGATTCTTGCAGTCAGTTGTACCGATTCTTGTAGTCAGTTGTACCAATTCTTGTTATCAGTTGTACCGATTCTTGCAGTCAGCTGTACCGATTTTTGTAGTCAGTTGTACCGATTCTTGCAGTCAGTTGTACCAATTCTTGTAGTCAGTTGTACCAATTCTTGTTATCAGTTGTACCGATTCTTGCAGTCAGTTGTACCGATTCTTGTAGTCAGTTGTACCGATAGCCACACGGCATAAAAAAAGAGGTCTAGCGGAGACACAAATGCCTAAAACAGCGGAACACACGTAACTAAATGCGGAACACACGTAACTAAATAATTAACATCAAAGTAATAATGGATCACAAGCCATAGACGAATCTCAGAACTGAAAATATGGCGCGAAGTCATAGGGTTCAGAAACGCCAAGACGTCCCCAGCCCCTGTTGCAGGGTTTCTTTCAAACTTCTTTCTGTCCTTACTACTTGTACTTTCATTGGACACACATATATAACTCATCAATCTTTTTAGTACAAGTATAAACAAGGTCTTTATTGGTGTTACTTGACATAGCCTATCGGCGATGATGAATTGTCAAATAACGTTTGTGTGTGGCCGTTTCGTATTCATAAAGTTCTATCTGTGGTTATCTATCTATCTTGTTGACCGTTTACTCCGTATAGTATTCTTAAGTACATCTGCCTGTCTTTTCTGATAGTGCTGAGGAACTAGTATCTGAATGTGCTCAGTCTGGCCGAGTGTGGCCGAATTGTCTCGAGTCTGGCTGAGTATAGCTGAGTCTGCCCGAGTGTAGCTAAATGTCTCTCTAGCTACTGCTCCTCGCCCCAAAAGCATTCTGGGCCTCTCCTCTCCTAATCTCCTTAGTTCCCAGGTCTCGGGGTTTAAGTCCCAGGTGACCACACCCCCCGACCACTGATACGGCCTAACCTACGTCTCTTGACCGTCACTATCTCTCTAGCTCCGCCTTTTTTAATTATCTCTAAAGTCTTATTACTTTAGGAGTCCTGTCGAACCTGTCCATCTTCCTAAGTCCGTCCCCTAACAACTAAAACTCGAGGCGATTTCCAATTCAGAGACTCAAAGAGTAATCACTGCTGAACGTAAAGATAACCTGGTCTTTTGATTACGCGGGGCAGTTTAGTTGTCCGCTTTCATCTCAGGTCTTCACTGGACTTCAAGGCGTCTGCCGATATAAGAGTTTCCTAGAACCAGCGGCCGTGTCGTTGCGTTACGCAACTTTGTCGACCAGAGCAAACATCTGTCTGGCTTTAGGCTGACCACCTGTACGCATTTCACTGGTAATCTTCAAGTTGATTACGACTCAGCGACTGAGTTGGGTAGACTTAACGTCTCCTTGCTAATCCTCTGAAGATTGTCTTTGCTACGCCGCCTAAAACTATCCTACTTCACATCGTCATCGCCTCATTCTTTTATTCTTCTGTCTATCGTCATATTCTTCTATTCTTCCATTATCGCCCATGACTGAGTCACACTATAACATATATCTCCGTCAACATTTCAGTTGAATTGATATATTCATAGATCAATTTAACTCAAAATAAAAACATAGTGTGACTGCTCTCTTTCTACTTCCTTAATGGGCTAACTAATTTCCTTTTTCTCATTGTACATCAATTATTACAACAATTAGAAATACAAATTCAACATCTATAAACTGGAATCTCAAAAGAAAAATCCATCATGTATACAATCATCTTACAACATCGCTCTGCCATGCCACTTTGTTTTGCTTTGAAGCCTCTGACTAACGTGACGTCACTCTGGACCTAGCCTGAATGTAGGCCAGCTAAATTGAGGTCATCGTCTGTTTTGTCTATGTCTAACCCACATTTCTTTCCGTCTCTTAATTTAAACTGGTAGGTTCTGTAATTGGTGTTTACATATACAACATTCATAATTCTACAACAATATCATGACATTCAATAAAACTCTTTGCGACACAACATGTGTCTCATGTATACAAAACATTTTGTGGAAACATCAATTCTGAAATATTTAAGGCTCGATCGGCCTTCGCACTGTACTCTCTTAATTGCCTAATAAGACGTGTTTAGTCTTTCTTCGGCATCATATCTGTGCCAGTTCTGAAAAAGAAACAAGACCCGTCTACTCTGTTCTCTTATTCTCCCTGAACACGTGCTCTTCTGGCACTGCTAATAAAGTTGTCTGCATAGCAATACGCTTTCTTACAGAATCTCTTAGCCACAGGCTTAATTTACTGGTCAACTCATGTCGGGTCGAAAGTCTTCTTATGTGTTCTCTCTCACCACATATTCCTAAATTTTAGGCAATTCTCTCCGTCTACATATAATTACATTGTCATAAAATTGTCTTTTTTTAAAAAAATGTGCATTTCACAACATGTTTCTCCTCAAATCATACACCCCACAGTCTTGGACAGACCGAACATTGAAGCATAGAGTAATCACAAACACATAGCAATCAAAATTATGACTTAAATTTGATACAGAATCTAGTCTGTCTAGACTTCCATTAAACTATCCACAACACACTTCATACACACATGTGTACATCTCACAATGCTGTTCCACACTTGGAATTCCTATATAACTCATAGAGTCTCTCCATCTCGGGTCACTGACTCTCTCGTCTCTTCTTAGTCTCCTAAGACTCTCTCCATGCATACTCTATTTCCTGTAAATTCTAAGTTCTCTTAACTTGACTCAAACTTTTTTTTAAACCGATGTAAACATGGTTACCATTTTGTTTGTTTACTTCAGGTGACTCACTAACATCTTCATACATATAGTTCTGTCTCCTCATTAAGGCAACAGTACATTACAGACTCCTACTCATCATTCAGTGCACACTGACATTATACATATAAAATTCGTCTAAAAGTTAGTAGACTCTTACACCTTATTAGTTACAACATCCACAAGTAAAATAATTACAATTCTTAATATGTATGTTTCTTCTTTTTGTATCTTTTATCTCTTCCATCACTAGTGGTTGTCAGGTCTCCTCTTTCTGACCTATGATCTTCTCTGAATCTGTTACCTTTATCTATTTCTTTCTGGTGGTCAAAAAACTCTTGCCGTCGTCCCAATCGTATGGCAAAAGGCAGGTCTACTTTGACTCTTTCATCGTCTTTTCTTCTTCTTTCAGCGATAATGGCATCACGTTCTGGTGTTCCCAATGGCCAAAATTTCACTTGCTCTGCCTTTTCTATTTGGGTCTTTTCAAACTCTTCATTTATGGCAGCAACCCTCCTTTCTCGTATTGTAGGCAATCTGTCAGTTTCAGGACGTTTCTTGCTACCTTTTACCCCATCTGCCATATCCTCTAATTCCTTGTCCATTTCACGCGCATATTTATCAGCTGCTTTCTCTAATGCATGAAACACTGCTAGTTCGTTAATTTTCTTCTCAGCACTTTTACTTACAACCTCTACACTATTTGTATCACTGTTGCGCTCTGTCCTATCAAGTTTCCCTTTCTCGTTTTCCTTCTTCAAATTTTCTGTAGTAGATTTCTTTCGCCTTAGAGACGCTACCTCTTCCTCTAAGTCAGACTTCTCTCGTATTAGGTTCTTTACTTTGTCATCTACTTCTGATTTCTCCTTTCTTAAACTTACAATTAAATCTTTGGACTCTTTGACTTCACCTAAAAGTTGGCTATTCTGTGCTTTCATCTCATCAACTTCTCGACTCATACATACACTGTGTCTGTCAGTCTCAGCCTTTTGTTCTTCAAGTGCTTCCAGCTCTTAATTCTTGTTTTTAGACACTTGTTTTTGCACTCTAGCCTATCTACTGTGTCTTTCAGCTCTAATAGCATCAACTCATCTCTTTCACTTCTCTTTTCCATAATTCTTATCTCGGCATCTTTTCTTGAAATCACATCTTCTAGGATGTTTGTAGCCACACAGGCGTCTCTAAATTGTTTCTTCACCTCCCTCGTTTGTGTTATTTTATCGTTATGTTTAGTTTGTCCTCTAACCTCTACAGTCTGTGTTTGTGCGCAGCTAACCTGTGTCACCAATACTTCTCTATCAGTACCTTCTGTTTGTGTAGCACTGTCGATCATTCTGTTCTCAGTCTCTTTAATTCTCACTAACATACATTCATTTTATTGCTGATCGCATGACTCGACTTATCTTCTAAATTATGTTCCATTCCCTCTAATTCCTTCTCCTTTCTGATTAATTTGTTTTGTTTCAGGCTAGACAGTCTGTTTGTCTTGATGTTTGGGCGTTTTGATTTGGACCACTTGGTCGTTCTCGCATCCACGTGCTTGGTTGCGCGCTTCTCTTTGACTCCAGAGGGATCTTGCCAACCACGCCTGGGTGTTGGGTTAACATGATGTGTCCAAAAGTTTGATTTACCATTCACTTTATTCATTTCAATCCTGTCTACACTATTTATTTCATAGCTCTTACGTCCAGCAGTTTGTCTTTTGTCATTCCATCTCCACCTAGATTCTGGGGTGCTAATCTTCTTCCGTGAAAATGCCTTGTTTCCCTTCTCACTGCATATATTTCTTTACTCAATTCACTTAGTCGTCCCTTATTTCTCCATCTAATACTCGCTTGATTAACTTCCCTAGGCTTTTCTACTATTTTCTTTTATTAAACCATTCACTGATGGTTGGGCTTTCTTCAGGTAGGTTTAAATTCAATTTCTTCATGAACCCGATTTCTTTAATAGAGATAATCGCTTCATCTAGCGTCTCAGGGTTCAGCCTCGCTAAGTGTAGTTTTAGATCTGTGGATATTAGTCCATCTATAAAAGTCTCTATTAATTGTCTACCAAAACTGTCAGTATCTAAACCAGATTCCTCTGCTAGCTCTAAAAGTCTATTACTGTAAGCAGTTATTGTCTCCCCTCTTTCTTGTTTAAACTTCCTCAAAAGTATGAAAGCAGTGTAGGCATCTCCTACAGCAGCATACCTAGTTTTTAATTCTATCTTGAGGGACTTCCATGTGCTTGAAGGTTCATTCTTTAGCCTTCTCTGGATGAAGTCAGATACTTCGCCTCTACTTGTTTTAAAAGCTATTAATTTCTTGTCTTCCTCATTTATAGGAAAAATGAGAGCATACTTTTCAATTTCTGCCATCCATTGTCTGAACTTGGATGGATCGCCAGAGTAATTTGAGATACTGGCACTCACTTCTTGCTGTCTAAAACTATTTTCTAAACCGGTGATGACTCTACTAATTTCTTGCAGGGTCTGCAAAGTGGGAGTCATGCCTCTCTTCATCTTGATAATTAATTAATTAACAATGAACTTATTCGCTAGCAACTCACACACGCACACACGTTTAGATCAGTCAAAGAATTTCTACTTTCTTCCACTAACACTCAAGAAAAAAAACTTATTTACTTCACACTAACATTGTTCAACTTATCAAATGAATCTCTAAAATATATAAGAAAAATCCAACTTACATGCTTCTGAAGTCCTGGAATACCTAACACACTTATGTAACATCCTAACAACTACACAATAATATACTAATTTAAAACAATAATTAACTACTTAGTCTTTTCAGGTTCTCAATGTGGACATCATTTTCACATTTTGTTCTCTCTGTCTATTTCACTTTTACTTCTTTCCTTACAGGAAGTTCTACTTTATGAATATGAATGTTCACTTCTACTTTGATATAGCTCGGGGAAAGATCACTGCGGGTTGGCACTTCTAGTCGCTTCTTCGGGATTTTAAGATACACAGGGTGTAGTCTCACAAACAGGCAGCCATTCTTACACTGGACTTCGATGTACTTCTATTTTGGACACAGATGGATAGGCTTGATTAACTTCTGTAGACAAGGTTCGCTGGTGTGTTGTACACAAACACATTACTAGGCTCAACTTCATGGGTACTTGCAAATTATGAGGACGGCACTCGTTGCTGGAAGTACTTCTTGGTTATACTGGAAGTACGTAGGTGGACGTCTTGGTTAATTAAGAGAAAATTCTTACTCTTTTTTTTTTCTCTCCAGGTCCTTTCTAAAGAATAGAATCCTGCGTCACGGCAACAGAAAGTAATGTGATGTTGCAGGGTCTCTATCAAACTTCTTTCTGACCTTACTACTTGTTCTTTCTTTGGACACACATATATAACTCATCAATCTTTTTAGTACAAGTATAAACAAGGTCTTTATTGGTGTTACTTGACATAGCCTATCGGCGATGATGAATTGTCAAATAACATTTGTGTGTGGCAGTTTCGTATTCATAAAGTTCTATCTGTGGTTATCTATCTATCTTGTTGACCGTATACTCCGTATAGTATTCTTAAGTACATCTGCATGTCTCTTTCTGATAGTGCTGAGAAACTAGTATCTGAATGTGCTCAGTCTGGCCGAGTGTGGCCGAATTGTCTCGAGTCTGGCTGAGTGTAGCTGAGTCTGCCCGAGTGTAGCTAAATGTCCCTCTAGCTACTGCTCCTCGCCCCAAAAGCATTCTGGGCCTCTCCTCTCCTAAATCTCCTTAGTCCCAGGGTCTCGGGGTTTAAGTCCCAGGTGACCACACCCCCCCGACCACTGATACGGCCTAACCTACGTCTCTTGACCGTCACTATCTCTCTAGCTCCGCCTTTTTTAATTATCTCTAAAGTCTTATTACTTTAGGAGTCCTGTCGAACCTGTCCATCTTCCTAAGTCCGTCCCCTAACAACTAAAACTCGAGGCGATTTCCAATTCAGAGACTCAAAGAGTAATCACTGCTGAACGTAAAGATAACCTGGTCTTTTGATTACGCGGGGCAGTTTAGTTGTCCGCTTTCATCTCAGGTCTTCACTGGACTTCAAGGCGTCTGCCGATATAAGAGTTTCTAGGAACCAGCGGCCGTGTCGTTGCGTTACGCAACTTTGTCGACCAGAGCAAACATCTGTCTGGCTTTAGGCTGACCACCTGTACGCATTTCACTGGTAATCTTCAAGTTGATTACGACTCAGCGACTGAGTTGGGTAGACTTAACGTCTCCTTGCTAATCCTCTGAAGATTGTCTTTGCTACGCCGCCTAAAACTATCCTACTTCACATCGTCATCGCCTCATTCTTTTATTCTTCTGTCTATCGTCATATTCTTCTATTCTTCCATTATCGCCCATGACTGAGTCACACTATAACACCCCCTCCCCATATATATATATATATATATATATATATATATATATATATAGCCGTGTGTTACCGGGCCTCATTATGTGGGATGTAAAGAATAGTGACACTGTGACCTTCCAGGCATGTCGTAAGAGGCGACTAAGGAGGTTGATCGATGGCTTGACAAGCTGTCATTGTAAAAAGCATTGTTATGGAAACAGACCATAGATTTTAGCAGTGATCTCTGCAATATATGCTATTTTGGCACGCAAGGTTTCTGTTTTTGAGATTGTGGTTCTGCCCTATGTGCCGTCTTCGGCTCGAAAGGACTATAGATAGATATCTTAGCTGGCAGCTTGTTTCAGGGTCAGTGGGAAGAGCGGATCAAGTGCTTCCACCTCCGCCTCATCATAGTGGCTCTGGTAACACTCTAACTAGGCTGGTCGAGCTGGTAGATGTAGAGGTCGAAAATAAACCCCAACCAAATGTGCAAATTTGACTTGCTGAAATCGGATGTGTTGGGCTGAAATGTGCGAAAATAGAGCAACTGTCACCTGCCACGCGTGTCGTAAGAGGCTACTAAGCAGTTGTTGTTGACGTCATGCCAGGAGTTGATGCGGGAAGGGTATATATATTCTTTGACTGTTCTGCCTACCGAGCGTGCTGTAAATGCCAATGTACTCTTTTGTGTCGTGTTACGGATCTGTCTGTATAGATGACTGCATCATTCTCATCGGTGTTTTCCCAGATGATACCGTTGACCTCCACATGTACCACGACTGAGTCTTGTTTCCTACATTTCCTGTCGAGTGTGACAATACACGAGAATGTCCCCCTGAATGACCTAAGCACCGGTATCCACTCCTCACCAACGCTGATATTGGTAAGCCCACAAACCTGTTTGATGACATCTTTTGCTCGGCCCACCATGATTTGCCTCTTTTTAGCTTGACACCTTTCCTTGTGTTGAGCACGTAGGGTAATGGATGCTCTTTATCTGTACTAATCTTCAGGTATGCTCGTGCCCTCCAGATCTTGATTCTGTCATCCATGGTTGGAAAGTCCAGAAGACACCTCATTGCTACACAGGGAGTGTTCCTCGTTCACCCCAAGATAATGCGCAGGACTACATTATGTATTTTCTCCAGCCTGTCAATTTGCGTTTTACTGACAGTAATAATTGTTAGGACACTGGATTGGTGCGAGGACTAGTACCTTAAACAGAACGGTAAGTAGTCTCTGCTCGATTATGACAGCTGTTGTAAGCCATGACCTTCAAGGCAGCTAATCCTTTGTTGGATTTTGTTATCACATGGTCGACGTGGTCCCGAAAACACAGGCTGCGATGAAACTTACTCCGAGGTAGGTCATCAACTCGTCCTGGTCACCTCATCAGCTTCCATTCGTACCACTGGTGTTTCCGTGTTAACGCTGATTGTTAAGGGAGTGACATACAACTGATGCTTTTAGGGTTAATCCGTGGAAACAGGTTATGTACCATGCTAATGAGTGAGTGCACGTGAGTCCAGACCATCCACAGCCATCGACTTTCAGGTCAACATAATTCGTCATTAGTGACGATGTAGTAACTATCAGAGTAATTTTGGAAACAATTAAAGACATCAATGGGGAATTGGACTAAAGATATCATTTCAGCATTCTCTCTCTCTCTTTCTCTCTCTCTCTCTTTCTCTCTCTCTTTCTCTCTCTCTCTCTTTCTCTCTCTCTCTCTTTCTCTCTCTCTCTCTCTAGTTTTCAGAGTAAGTGGACACATCCCAAGACAGCCGGGCTTGTAAATCAAAGTTTCCATTTGTTCCACATTAGCTGTCATCAGTCTGTCAGTCTCGGCTATCCATGATAGATACACAAAAGCTAGTATCGTGTGGGGTCGGAGTAAAGCTGGAAAAAGAACATGAACAAAAAAATAAACGTAACATTTTAATGTGCAGTTAAACTACTAGGGAAACAGTACAAAATATAACGTTTCGGCCATTGGCCTTCGTTAGAAACATGACAGAAAGCAACAAATAAAGAAGAAAATATACGGTACTCAGATTTAAACAGTCTCGTGAAACAAATAATAATAAATGAATATTGTCATGGCGGTTGGGGGGACATCTGAGGCGATCAGCGAATCAATTCAGGGGAAGAGGTTTGTTTACAACACTCGGAAACAAGTTCACAAATAATCAACAAAATAAAAAAAAATAAATAATAGGTTGCTTAGTTGGCCGCGTGCTCTAGCACAGGTTTCTTGTGGCAAAGCTGTGTCGACCAGTACGACTTCGACCCTGCTTCGGGGCTGTCTTGTTTTCCTTGCTTTTTTTTCTGTTGTTGATTATTTGTGAACTTTTTCCGAGTGTTGTAAACAAATCTCTTCTCTTGAAATGATTCGCTGAAAACTCTCGACCTCACGATGCATTTAAGCTACTAAGTATTCTATATGACCGCGTTGAAACGTTCTATTTTGTCCTGCTTCCCTGTTAGTTTAGCAGCTCAATACAATTATATTTGTATTTTATCAACTACCTGAGACGTCTAGTTTCTGAGCGTCATGGACTTGTCTTTCATCTCTTCTGTTGTTGATTTTGGGAACATAAATAACTCATCTACTGCCAGTGTTTTCTGTAATAATAACTCATTTGTTTTGTATTAAAACATTACACTGCTGACAACTTTTTTCGTGAATCCATTACTTCGTTTAATTTTCTCGGTGATACTTTCTTAAACCCCTCCCTTTTGTGCCTCGTTTGTGTGCGTGTTTATATATATACTTGTGCGCGCTATATGCGCGCGATTACGCTATGTTTTGATAGCGGCTTCTGTTTTCAGGTCAAGGCTTTAAGGCAATACCACGGTGACATCTTCGCTCTAGTGTCACAACAAGACCTTGACTTTTGTCGCCAGTTCATGCAAATAATCGATAAACAACTAAGAATAGTTTACATTTTTTAAAATGTTGTCATCTTCTAATAGCAGAAGTAGGTATCAGCCTTTTTGTCGTTGTCATCATCCAACAGCAGATGGAATCAGCTCTTTTTTGTCGTTGTCATCTTTCAGTAGCAGAAGAAGGTATGAGCTCTTTTTTGTCGTTGTCATCTTTCAGTAGCAGAAAGAGGTATCAGCTTTTTTGTCGTTGTCATCTTTCAGTAGCAGAAAGAGGTATCAGCTTTTTTTGTCGTTGTCATCTTTCAATAGCAGAAGAAGGTATGAGCTCTTTTTTGTCGTTGTCATTTTTCAGTAGCAGAAAGAGGTATCAGCTTTTTTGTCGTTGTCATCTTTCAGTAGCAGAAGAAGGTATGAGCTCTTTTTTGTCGTTGTCATTTTTCAGTAGCAGAAGAAGGTATGAGCTCTTTTTTGTCGTTGTCATTTTTCAGTAGCAGAAGAAGGTATGAGCTCTTTTTTGTCGTTGTCATTTTTCAGTAGCAGAAAGAGGTATCAGCTTTTTGTCGTTGTCATCTTTCAGTAGCAGAAGAAGGTATGAGCTCTTTTTTGTCGTTGTCATTTTTCAGTAGCAGAAGAAGGTATCAGCTTTTTTGTCGTTGTCATCTTTCAGTAGCAGAAAGAGGTATCAGCTTTTTTGTCGTTGTCATCTTTCAATAGCAGAAGAAGGTATGAGCTCTTTTTTGTCGTTGTCATTTTTCAGTAGCAGAAAGAGGTATCAGCTTTTTTGTCGTTGTCATCTTTCAGTAGCAGAAGAAGGTATGAGCTCTTTTTTGTCGTTGTCATTTTTCAGTAGCAGAAGAAGGTATGAGCTCTTTTTGTCGTTGTCATTTTTCAGTAGCAGAAGAAGGTATGAGCTCTTTTTTGTCGTTGTCATTTTTCAGTAGCAGAAGAAGGTATGAGCTCTTTTTTGTCGTTGTCATCTTTCAGTAGCAGAAAGAGGTATCAGCTTTTTTGTCGTTGTCATCTTTCAGTAGCAGAAAGAGGTATCAGCTTTTTTTGTCGTTGTCATCTTTCAATAGCAGAAGAAGGTATGAGCTCTTTTTTGTCGTTGTCATTTTTCAGTAGCAGAAGAAGGTATGAGCTCTTTTTTGTCGTTGTCATTTTTCAGTAGCAGAAGAAGGTATGAGCTCTTTTTTGTCGTTGTCATTTTTCAGTAGCAGAAGAAGGTATGAGCTCTTTTTTGTCGTTGTCATCTTTCAGTAGCAGAAAGAGGTATCAGCTTTTTTGTCGTTGTCATCTTTCAGTAGCAGAAGAAGGTATGAGCTCTTTTTTGTCGTTGTCATCTTTCAGTAGCTTTTTTTTTTGTTATTGAACATTTTCTTCATATTAAAGATACTAAATTATTATTTTTATTTTTTTCCCTATCACTCATTGCTTCTTTTAAATTGTTCTTATCGTCTATTCCGGTTAAATCTGTAACATATTTTTTTAAAATATAAAACGTTCCCAACATTAATACCATTGAGTCCTCTCGTAAACAAGAAACTTGTGATCTATGAATTGAAGTGTTTTACAACTCACGGCTGTTATCAGTGATATTTCAGTTGTCTAGCAGGCCATTGTGGCCTCAAAGTACATCCACACAAGTTAAAACTCAGTGACATTGCAACGTGTGGCTGCGGAGCATCCAGACAAACTCCAGAGCATACACTACAGTACTGCAACACTCAAAACGCCCTAATAACACAAATATGGCCCACAGGAAACAACCGTACATGACAAGTTTTGGGGAACCGGTGATGACCTCAAAAGCACCGTCATGTTCGTGAGCCAGGCTGATCATCATCAAGTACCGGGCCTGCTGACGTAGGTGATCATGTCTCTCCACAACTTTCGATCTCGACAGTTATTTATCATTTCTGTAGTTGACCTTCTGCCAAGTCATTCTTTTAAGCTGTCTGGTATTTTTTTTCTCTTTGCTTCCCACTATCTCTTGGTCCCTCAATTTTCCCAGTTGTTACAATATATTCCAGTTGTTCTCTTCTCATTACATGGCCAAAAATGATGATTGTTTCTTCCTAATATTGGAAATTAGCTCTATTTTTGTTTTGGCCTCTTTCAGAACGTTTTCATTACTCTTCTTAGCCGTCCATGGTATTCTCAACATTGTTCTGTAAAACCACATTTCTACAGACTCCAGTGATTTTCTTGTCTGTTGTCCTATTGTCCATGATTCACATCCATATGTTAAAACTGGCTCTACATCACATTTAAGAACTCTTTTTTTTTTTTGGGGGGGGGGGGTGAGGGGGCTTACACCATGCTGATGTAAATGTCTAAACGCACAGCCATAGCTGATCGTTAAAGAAGAGGTTGTTTAGTGCGTGTGTTTATTATAGTAGACTCATCGGCTTATGATTATTCTATGAAACAGACAAAAACATGTAGCTTACATCATGTACAAATACATGTAGCTTACAATCTTAATAACATTTATTTTTA
This sequence comes from Megaustenia siamemsis, assembly GCA_032433765.1. Classification (NCBI taxonomy): domain Eukaryota; kingdom Metazoa; phylum Mollusca; class Gastropoda; order Stylommatophora; family Ariophantidae; genus Megaustenia; species Megaustenia siamemsis. The sequence goes on from JAVIAB010000088.1 coordinate 28,773,146, forward strand.
AAGGATTGAATTTTTTTATTTTATTATTTTTTTTTTTGTTAAAACAAGCAAATCTGTGCTGCGCAGCAAGAATTCATCGTTGAAGTGTTTCCTCAGTTTAAACTTCGCTACTGACACCTGTTTGTTTTTTAATAAAAAAAAATATCACCGGTTGGATCCACAAATCTATTTCTGGCATGCATCTTCTTCTTCTTTCTCTTCTTCTTCTATCCTTCCTCTGCTGCCGTTGGCGTCGAGGGGAGAAACAATCTGCGATTCTTTGCTCTTCTGTTGGCCTCTTCTGATGTTATCCCTCCTAGTGACTCTAGTATTCCCTTCATCCATCTCTTTCTCGGTCTTCCTCTTAATCTGACGTTTTCGTAGCGTTTGTTTATGGCTTTTTGATTCATTGTTAGTTCTTTTTGTCTTGTTATGTGGCCGAACCAATTTATCTGTTGTTTCTTTATGTATTCGATGGCTGGTTCAATTTCGAGTTTCTTCCTCAGGTCAGTGTTTCTTACTCTGTCCCTTAAGCTGTTTCCTGTCATTCTTCTGACACATTTCATTTCGGTGGTCGTTATCTTTCTTATTGTTCTAGAGTCCAGCGTCAAATTCTGACACTGATAGCACAGCGTTGGTAGAAAAATTGATTTGTATATTGCCCTTTTTGCTTCCGTAGTTATTGCTTTGTTTTTCAATAGTGTTGATACTTGGCCTATAACTTGGCTTGCTTTGTTACACCTTATATCTATCTCGGTCTCTTGGTCTGTATGATCGCGATTGTTTCACCATTATATGGGCTCTGAGCACTGTTGTGTGTATGTTACATTGTCCTCTGCCGCTGTGCTATATAGTTCTGTCGCAGAGTAAGGCATGAATCGCTTCTTGTTATTTGATTATATTTAAACTTATGACTAGCCAAAGGCATTTCATTTTAACAAGGGCTTTTTTTCGATTTGACTTTCGTGTTACTTACTTTACCTCCAGAACTGGAGACAGGTCAGAGCTACAGCTACCTCGGACATACTATAACCAGTGATGGAAAATTTGAAACTTTAAATACATAAAAGAATAGGAATGGCAAAAAGAAATTTCAATGCCATGAAAAATATACTAACATCAAAACAAATAACACCAGGACTAAAATTAAGATGAGCAAAATATTATATCTTCTCAAAATTCGTGCATGGTGCAGAAACAGGGACATTAGATAAGAAAACAGAACAGAAAATTGAAGCCTTTGAAATGTGGATCTATAGAAGAATAGGCAAAATTGGGTGGAAGGAAAAGAAAACAAACGATGACGTCTTACAACTAAAAATGAAAAGAGAACTACTAAACACAATTCAAACAAGACAAATGAGATTTTTGGGCCATGTTATACACAACAGCCCATAAAAAGTCATCTTAGAAGAGAAAATACAAGGAAAAAGAAGCAGACCAAGTTTAACATGGACGAGTAACAACAAAACATGGACAAGTCAGTCTATGACAACCTACACTATCAATGCAAGAGACAGAGCAGAATGGTGCTCCATGGTAGCCAACCTTCGATGCGGAGACGGTAATCAAAAATGATGATGCTTGCTTGCGCTCGTCCGATGACTAAAGGTGTACACTTCTTCATCATCCGCCCTTAAAAGGACGTTAAGTGGGCGTGTCTGCGTTGGGTTGTGGTTTGCAGTATAACTGTGATATTTGCGCCTTTCGGCCCAACACATCCGACTTCAGCATAAAAGATGATGACGACTTGTCCCCAGCGTGAGTGTATGAAAGGCGAAAATGTTTGAATCTTCTCTTATTTCTACCTGGTATTTGTGAGACAAGTATCACCACCACCAATGATCATGACTCATTATAAGCATACGCCGCTATAACTAACTCTGTTATCACTTCTGATACTTGGAAGCGTCTCGTGTGAACGTGGTTCCGTTCACAGCTCGACACTCGACTGAGCTGATAAATGTAGAACAGTTACTTGACTTAATCATAGGTAAAGGTAAAGTACGAGACTTGAACTGGTGTCTTAGCACGCGAGTTTCCACCCATATATGCTCGGTGGCCTATCCAGAAATGTTCGGAGATTTCTGGATAGTGTCGCTTCAAGCATCGAAACTCACGATGCGAGGCGACATTCCTCACCTTCCCAGGGTAATACCCTGGTACCCATTTCTGCCAACGGCTGGGTCGACTGTGGGGGTATTTTTTTTTTCCAACCACGAGTACAATTCACACTACTCCCAGCGGGAATCGAACAAGGGTTGTCCGAACGTCGGTAGTCCAGTCGGGTGGTTTTCCCAACTAGGCTACCGAGGCCCCAACCATTTTATACTAACATCGAAACAAATTAAACCAGGACTAAAATTAAGATGAACAAAATATTATATCTTCTAAAAATTCCTGCATGATGCAGAAACCCGGTAACCGACGGCTTCCGATTTCACCGAGCCTCTAATGGGTACCGGAATTTTTTCTGGGAAAGTAAAGCGGCACGGGAGTAATACCGACCACATTACCCCGACTTAATCATTTGGGAAGGTAATACCAACGAGGAACAGCACTGACTTCCCCTAACCTCCACATATTGATACCTTGTACAGTGAAGTTTAATCTTCGTCCCCTATTCGACATTATTTGTTAAAATACATTCTTCGCAACTGCTTATTGGCTGGACTAGCAGAGATATGAGAAGTATAAACAAAGAGAAGTAAGTGAATTCATTATGACAATCGATTCTTGGATTCACATAGATATGACAAATATAAAGAAAACTTAAGTGAACTTCTTTATAACAATCGATTATTGACTCACAGAGACGACGTAAAAGGTATAAACAATGTTACAGTCAACACAACGATACCAGTCGATTCTTGGTTCACGGAATTATCAAATGTATATATAATGAAGAGGGAGCAGCGATAGCTCAGTGGTTAATGAACTGGACTACAACGGACAAGAGGTTGGGTTCGATCCTAACCGACGGCTTCCGAGTTCACCCAGCCTCTAATGGGTACCGGATTTTTTTCTGGGAAAGTAAGGCGGCACAGGAGTAATACCGACCACATTACCCCAAAGATCATGTACAGAAGGTCTGTAAAATTTATGGTCACTAACACCGTATTCCCTATATGCCACTTGGCGTGACGGGGCACTTTACTTTTTATATATAATGAAGAACACCGGCCACATCGCTTTTAAATGCTGTAGGACTACATACTTTGTAAAGCGTGATCAAAATACGTCACTTCCCGATGAATGATAAGCTATGGGTTACATTTTTATATACTTTTGTTTGTTTCCTTCCAAACAGCCCAACGTTTCATATCTGCCCTGTGTGCACTTTTTAAATTCCCCAACAATTTTATACTGCTAGCCAATGTTACACATTAAGGTAAAGGCAAAGAACATGAAGTTATAGAGGTTCTGAAATTATCTTTTCAAAGATTAAAAGTAATGTTGTCATGTTAGGTATAGCTGTAGCAGGTAGAAGACACAGGGCGTGACCTTAGGGGAAGGTAGAGTCACGACCAATAACAAGTAGGCCGATAACTTTCACCATGCAACAACAAGAAAGAATGAATCACTTTTCACACCTTCCCCTCTTTTTCTGCGATAGCTTCCACTGTTGTGTCACAAAGAAAGGATAATGATCCCCCATTCAGCATCCCGTCCAACTCCATCTTCTACTTTACACTTTCACTTGAAAGTAAAGACTTGTAGAATGGTAGCACACAGTACACAAATGTATGACAAGAGGAAAGTCATACAAAGTGGAGGTGATCCCCAATGGAAAGTCCCGCTACTGGAGTCAAGTTCTCGCGCACTTTTTTCTTGTGTATATGAAGCCCGTTATCGCGGTTATATTCGGATGGTATTACCACTACTATCAGCACTTCCATTTTTTGTTTTGCACAATTACACAGGAATGTCTCAGCAATAGATCACAAACTCCGTAGTTCCCGTAAGTGACCCTGACAAAACCTAATGTCACGTTTCCCTTGCTGTGTTTAGGTAAGTATATGAAGTAAGTTCAATGTCCGAAGTTGTATCCTGGTAGACAACACATTTCAACAAGGAACAGATTATTAATGTAAGCTGCAGCAACAATATGTAGCTGTATGTACCATATACTCATTTAGGTGATTAACTTTTATTATTCATAAACTCTAGAATTAAAAAGCCAAACTCTTCTTCTTTCCTTAATCACATACATTTCAGCGTCCAGGTAAGAGATCATTTGTTGCTTTTATCTTTTTGTTTTGCTCCTGCTGTCATGTTTCCATGGTTTCTAGCATTCCTTTCATCATTCCGCCCATCGATCATATCTTTTTTCCCACGACACCTCTTGGTCTGTTACTCGACAGACCTAGCAAGTCTACTGACGATTAATCAACATGTTGAACAGAGAAACGAAGAATGACACTAAAATGTATTTTTTTTATTCGTTTGCGTGGCGATTGCACTTTACTAGCTGTTAACCATTACATGAATGTTAAGTGGACTTTGTTACAGTGCGTCCTAGTTTTACAATACACGATATCTGCTCTTTTTGGGGCCAACACATTGTTTCGAGTTTACTTTCCCTCTTCGATCAATATTTGTTTAGTCAGAAGAGTTAATTTTTAATGAAACTTGGAGTAAAGTTCCTTGATCAGCTCTGGTTCAAAGATGTTGAAAGCAAAGTCAGCTATGATTCGCTAATAGTTTACAAGCCATACACTGTCCGGGGACCTCTTTTCGTTCACACCATTTTGCTACATGCAAAAGAACTTGCCGATAAACAATTTAATCTTCTATCAATAGAAAGTTTCTAAGCGCCATAAGGCAAGGCTTAATTTAGCAAATTGTTCCTGTACCACGTCCCGTGACTTACCTCCCTTATCATCACCAAATTGTGTCCCCGCCAATGTTGTACGAACTATGTGATAATATTTAGTTGCCAACAAGCCTACGTTTTCAGACGGAGTGAACTAAAACGATAAGATTTGAAGCAACACCATGGAAGCACGATCAGATCACGTGATTGCGTTACCTAGAGCGGGTGTTGACCATGAGGTTTGTGATCTGATGTCCTAGAAAGTTTGTGATTCTCTTTTTTTTTCTTACATCGCTGTCTTCTTACATCGTAAAGCTGTAACCACCTTATTACAGTATTTGGAGGGGAGGGGGTCTGGTTGGTCTCGAGGCAATCTCTGGCCTCGACACATAGAGGTCGTGGGTTCAAATCCCGGCTGCACTGGTTGGGATTTTAAAGAAACGCCAGTTACTCATGGACGGAAAAAAATGAGTACCTCTGAAAACGGAGTTATCTACCTGTGCGGCGAGGGACCCTGTGAACACGGCTGTCAGGGAAAAACATATTAATTGCAGTTCCTAGTCTATAGGGAATTCGTCAGAGGTAAAAGCTGGTGATCGCACACAAAAAAAAAATTCCTGTATTTTCTAACATCGCAAAGCTGGACACATCTTATTATTACATCGCCGCCTTCCTGGACCTAATCTAACAAAATAACACGAATCGTATTCTAAAGCTCATGGACAAGTTTGTACAGCGAAAAATCTCAATTTTAGAAATTATTTAGAAATGAAATGACGCCTTACCAATGCCCCTATATAGGTATCGATAAGATTGAGCATTATGCGATAGCGCAATAGCTCCTACAACATGGCGGCTTCACTGTCGACTTGCACCATGCAAGAACAATGAGGTGTTATTTATTTTTTTGTATGTTTGTGTGTGTGTGTGTGTTATCTTGTGGTTAGAGAATGTAAAAAGTTCTGATATTAATATAAGAATAAAGATTCAATATAGAGAATTATTTCTTTTAACAGGAAACAGCACCCCAATCAACTACTCAATATACTGGACAAATTATACGTATGTGAATAAACTAGACATAGAACCAATCAACATAAAATATGAATGTGAATAAACTAGACATAGAACCAATCAACATACAATTCTAAATGAAAGAAGCTTTAAAGACAACACAGATGAATAGACTGGCATGGCTGGCCCTGAAGGTGCAACAACAGAACTATTAAAATCTACTGGAGATACAGGCATATACAATAGTGATGGAAATAGAAGCACATCACAAGTGGATGTACCACAATATAGACAACGAAGAAGATATATGTATGTGTTATAGAGGTTAGTGGTGAAATAAATGAGATGTTAACTGATAATCAAGTATTTACAAAGATTCTTACTTAATCCAAAACCCATCTGCAAGAAAGATGCTCTCAGCAATATGGGCAGACAGGTCGAACTCCAGTTATGTCAACGTGTAACTCAGAACTGAGAAATAAAGTAGAAGAGCTTCAAGACTTTGCTGACATTCATGGCTTGAACATTTTCTACACTGCACAAAACGCCATCTATGGCACAACCTCTTCAGGATATTTTCCAAGCTTTAATGCATGTGAGAAAACACTTTTAACAGAAAAGGGCACAATTCTTCATCGCTGGTCTGAACATTTTCATTTTTCTTGAATTAATCGTCTTTAGTCATTACTGGAGTCAACAGTCTTCTTCTTCTTCTTCTTCTATCCTTCCTCTATTGCCGTTGGCGTCGAGGGGAGAAACAATCTGCGATTCTTTGCTCTTCTGTTGGCCTCTTCTGATGTTATTCCTCCTAGTGACTCTAGTATCCTTTTATCCATCTCTTTCTCGGTCTTCCTCTTAATCTGACGTTTTCGTAGCGTTTGTTTATGGCTCTTTGATTCATTGTTAGTTCTTTCTGTCTTGTTATGTGGCCGAACCAATTTATCTGTTGTTTCTGTATGTATTCGATGGCTGGTTCAATTTCGAGTTTCTTCCTCAGGTCAGTGTTTCTTAATCTGTCCCTTAAGCTGTTTCCTGTCATTCTTCTGACACATTTCATTTCGGTGGTCGTTATCTTTCTTATTGTTCTAGAGTCCAGCGTCCAATTCTGGCACTGATAGCACAGAGTTGGTAGAAAAATTGATTTGTATATTGCCCTTTTTGCTTCCGTAGTTATTGCTTTGTTTTTCAATAGTGTTGATACTTGGCCTATAACTTGGCATGCTTTGTTACACCTTATATCTATCTCTGTTTCTTGGTTATTGTCTTGTGTTAGCGTGCTACCCAGATATTTAAAATTGTCAACTTGCTTCAAAGATGTATTATCTATTATGATGTTTAGTTTTTCTTTCTTTCTCGCTATTGCCATTACTTCGGTTTTGCTTATGTTGATCTTCATGTTGTATTGTTTACAAGTGTTGTTTAGCCTGTTGATATGTTCTTGTAGGTCCTCAGTTGTTTCATGTATCAGAACTTGGTCGTCTGCAAATAGTATTTCATTTATTTCTTCCTCTCTTCTGTTGTTTTCTGGTACGCATATTTCGTTCTCTTCTGTGTTATCGTTTGTTGTCATCCGTGTTGGTATGTTTCCTCTGATTGGGCATGCTCAATCACAACAGTCAACAGTCGCCTGCCATAAATTCCACTAAACGGATTACTAGACGACATACCTTGACTTTCACTGGAGGAAAACAGTTCATCAACTTTCCAACGAAAAAGCTCCCGGTCCCGACTAAATTCTATTGAGATTTATAAGGAACGTGGTTCTGATGATGTAAGTAAACTCAACCTGATCTTCCAACTTGGCGGAATGAAAATACCTTCAATATACGTCACTGTACACTTATACAAACGTAAAGGTTGACTAGAAGTCTGCAACAACCATCAAGATGTCTGACTGCTATCAACTGCAGGAAAGATATTCGCCATAATCCTGTTCAATGACTTCACAGCACAGACCAAGGCCTTCTACAAGAATGTCTGCGTGGTTTCAGACAGGAACCTGAGACATCGACGTGCTTTTTTGCTGGAAAACAACTACAAGAAAATGCCAAGAACAGAATCTCGATCTGATGTCAGCTTTCATAGACTTGACAAAGATCGTAAAAATCGTGGCAAAATGTAGCGGCCATTTGAAATGTATTATCATAGTCCAGCAACTAAATGATGGAGTGTGGTCCAGTGTTAAAGATTACAGTGAGCTATCGGACCCCTTTACCGTCACAAAGGGAGTCATGCAGATGTGTACTTACATCAACTCTTATTTAGCCTCCTGTTTTCAGCAATACTGACTAAAACTTGTAATGACTTCAACATAGTACTTTCCCGGCTGCACAATAAGTTAACACTTGATGTTGTATTGATGGAGAATTGTTTAATCAAAAGAGTTTCAAACATAAACCAAGGTCACACACCATCAGAGAACTTTTATTTTGTCACGTTTGCTCAGTGCTGATTGAGAGCTTGATCTGCAAGACAAAATGGACAAAGTCTCTAAAGTCTGTTTTGACTTTGGACTCACATAAACACAGAGAAAGGAGAGATCATATTCCAGCCAGCCCTAGCAGAACTCTTTTTGAGACAAAGATTAAGGTAGCTGGCAAACAAGTGAAAGTCGAAACAGGTTCACATACCTTGGGAGCATCCTCTCCTGGAGTGTTACCACTGAAGATGAAGTGAGCACCAGGATTGCCAAAGCTGGCAGAACATTTGGCAGATTATGTACAAGTGTTTGGCATCGTACTGGTATCAGCTTACAGACAAGAATAAAGGTTTACAGAACTGCTGTACACGTGTGAAACCTGAACTGTGTAAAGGCACATAGAAATTAGAGCACTTCCAGGGGAGGTATAAGAAAACTCATGGACCTTTGATTAAGAAGTAATGTAAAGCTGTGCATAGATGAGGTTATAAAATTGTTTGTATAAAGTTGCAAGTAGACATAAGAGATGTCAGGGAAATGCTGTTTCATCAACTGCTGAACTGAGAATAAGCAATGAATGAAATGGAGGAAGGCAATATTTCTATAAAAAATGTAAATATAATCATCAGCATTGTGGGGAGATATAGTTTTTGTGGAGATATATTTTTGTATTCTTTTATTAGCCTCTCCTACTGTTATACATCCTAGTCTTTCTTATATTCCATCAATCAATCTTTTGCTCATCTGTTAGCCTTTCCTGCTGCTATATACATCCTAGTGTTTCTAATATTCCATCAATCCATTTTTTGCATGGTTGACAATTGTGTCTAGTGTTCTTGTAGCATTTGTTGAAGGCTCATTCTGCTGTATCTTAGTCTTCCTGTCTTATCATGTGGTCAAACCATTTTATTTGTTGTTTTATATGTAAACAGTGGCAGGTATTATTCCTAGTTCTTCACCTCTAACACATTTCATTCAGCAGTAGCTATTTTTAAAATTGTTTTTGAGTCTAGCTTTGGTAGCACAATGTTGGGATGAAGATTGTGTTGTAGACAGCCCTTTTTGTACTATTGTTTCCATGTTGGACAGCACTGGTGATATGAATATTACAATGCATACTTGATTTGACATGGTTCTAAATATTCTTTCATTAGTTTTGTATGTAGACATTTTATGAAAAAGAGCAATGAAGACATATTAAAAGACCTAAACGTTGAATGGCTTATAAATGCCTTTCTACAGAGGAAATTAAATACTATGGCAGGGGGACTGGTTGGTCTCGAGGCAAGATGTCGGTCTCGAGATAGAGAGGTTGTGAGTTCAAATCTTGGCTGCATCAGTTGGGATTTTTATTTGTAATTTCTCTCTGCGACAACCACCCCTGGTCTCAGCAGCGAGGCCTGGCTTCAAATGTCAATTACTCATCGACAGAAAAATATGAGTATCACTAAAGACGAAGTTATCTACCTGTGTGTTATGGGACCCCTTGGCACAAGGCTGCCAGAGAAAAAACGGATTAACACGCAAATTTCAGTTCCTCGTCTCTATGGACTTTGTCGGAGGTGAAAGCTGACAAACGCAAAAAAAAAAAAAAAAATACTATGGCCACATCAAAAGACACAGCAGGCTAGAAAGAACAATAATGGAAGGCATGGTTCCAGGATAACGAGATAAGGACAAACTAGGAAGAAGGTTGTTTCAAGAAATCAAAGAGACCTTAAACATGACAACAGAAGAAGTGGGTAACCTGGCTACAAACATTCTTTCAGACTGGCTTTGGTGAATGTAACTTTCTGCAAAGGATATATGACCAGATGATGATGATATAGACATTATAATTGAACACATAAGTTGGTGTGTATGCAGGACTATTTTACACACACTTTAAAATCTGTTAGTAATAGTCACACATATTTTGCAATATAACATGCCTATATTCATATAAATGAATGATAACAGGAAGCAAATGTTGATTTTGTAAAATTTGTAATGATTAGAAAAATAATATATATATCAGACAGAGACAGCTGTACTTATTTTGTTTACATACATTTGAATATGTAAAAAAAAAAAAAAGTACCCTCGTCACGCCAAGTGGCGTGTAGGGAATATGGTGTTAGTGACCATAAATTTTTCAGACCTTCGGCCCATGATTTTTGGGGTAATGTGGTCGGTATTACGCCCATGCCGCTTTATTTTCCCAGAAAAGAAAATCCGGTACCCATTAAAGGCTGAATTTGAATATGTATGCAACAAATAAACAATGATTTTGTCAATTGACAAGTTTTCACAGATATAACATGATGATTAATATGAAGCTAATGCTGAGTTTGTAAAACGTTGCAATGATTCAAACTTTTTCAAACAAGCACAATCATTGTTGTGGGGTTTGTATACAACAACACACAAACTCTTGTTTGTAGATGTGCATATTTACACAGGTATAATATGAGGGATTAACATGAGGTGAAAGAAGGTTTGTGTAAAATTTTGTAATAATGAAAGACATGACATGTATATTCCTGTGGATTTTTTTCCCTCGCAAATTACAAATTGTTTGCATTAGATTTAGACAATAGTTTTGTTTTCTTATAACACAATGTGAGATATATCGATATTATGAGCTTGATATACAGGTATTATTAAAATTAATAAACATGCCAATTTTTGTCTAAAAGCAGAAAACTATTTAGGGAAAATAAATGTATGAAAAGGGAGAAAACAAATACATTTGTTAAAAGGGTTTTTAAGGAAGATTATGTACTCTTAGAAGGTAGAAGTACTATCTGGATTGAAAATAATGGCAAAAAGGATATATTTTGATAACATTAGAGGCTATTGAAATGTGACAATTTCTGATTATGTTTACAGATGTCTTTATGAATGAAGTATAAAATATAATGTAGAAGCGAGGGAGTGATAGTTTACGAATGATTGAAATATAAAATAGAGATGAGAGAATGATAGTTTATGAATGACTGAAATATAAAATAGAGATGAGAGAATGATAGTTTATGAATGACTGAAATATAAAATAGAGATGAGAGAATGATAGTTTATGAATGACTGAAATATAAAATAGAGATGAGAGAATGATAGTTTATGAATGACTGAAATATAAAATAGAGATGAGAGAATGATAGTTTATGAATGACTGAAATATAAAATAGAGATGAGAGAATGATAGTTTATGAATGACTGAAATATAAAATAGAGATGAGAGAATGATAGTTTATGAATGACTGAAATATAAAATAGAGATGAGAGAATGATAGTTTATGAATGACTGAAATATAAAATATAATGTAGAAGTAATGGAGAGAGTGAGAGTTTATCAATTTAGTGTTTGATTGTGACTGGAGACGTTAGTACATATGGCACCCTGGAATTGCATAGATGGGAGTGCAAATTCTGAGCTCTTTAACGAAGCCACTACCGTCAACATCATCACAACCCTTTAAATAATGTAACTCGAAACCACTGTCTGTTGTCTGCACGGAATCCATTTGTTCTATAGAATTTGAACAAAAGAAAAAAAAAATATGAACTACAAATGTATAACTTCATTAAATCAAGTTACTAAAAAGTTATAGAAGAACAAGTCACCCCTCCCACATAAACATACACACATGTATACACATGCACAACAAGCAGATAGCTAGCTATATAAGACACTTTATTGTAGTAATATGGCATTGGCCATTTTTCATGAATATTTTATGGACAGAATTAAGCAACAAGCTTGAGAAAGTAGGCAAAAACAAAAACAAACCTGTAAGTACAAGCTTCAACTAAGATATAAACATGCATACACAGAATTAATTAATAATTACAGTATTCGTTTAGGAAAAAAAGAGCCATATTACAAATATAATAGCACTCCTTGATGACAATAGTTTGGGGGATTTCAAGAAAGATAGGTTGGATGTTGCTATCTGTCTTATAGTTTTGAGATAGGTTGGTTGTTGCTATCTGTCTTATAGTTTTGAGATAGGTTGGTTGTTGCTATCTGTCTTATAGTTTTGAGATAGGTTGATTGTTGCTATATGTCTTATAGTTTTGAGATAGGTTGATTGTTGCTATCTGTCTTATAGTTTTGAGATAGGTTGGTTGTTGCTATATGTCTTATAGTTTTGAGATAGGTTGATTGTTGCTATCTGTCTTATAGTTTTGAGATAGGTTGGATGTTGCTATCTGTCTTATAGTTTTGAGATAGGTTGGTTGTTGCTATCTGTCTTATAGTTTTGAGATAGGTTGATTGTTGCTATATGTCTTATAGTTTTGAGATAGATTGATTGTTGCTATCTGTCTTATAGTTTTGAGATAGGTTGGTTGTTGCTATCTCTTATAGTTTTGAGATAGGTTGGTTGTTGCTATCTGTCTTATAGTTTTGAGATAGATTGATTGTTGCTATATGTCTTATAGTTTTGAGATAGGTTGATTGTTGCTATCGGTCTTATAGTTTTGAGATAGATTGATTGTTGCTATATGTCTTATAGTTTTGAGATAGGTTGATTGTTGCTATCTGTCTTATAGTTTTGAGATAGATTGATTGTTGCTATATGTTTTATAGTTTTGAGATAGGTTGATTGTTGCTATATGTCTTATAGTTTTGAGATAGATTGATTGTTGATATATGTCTTATAGTTTTGAGATAGGTTGGTTGTTGCTATCTGTCTTATAGTTTTGAGATAGGTTGGTTGTTGCTATCTGTCTTATAGTTTTGAGATAGATTGATTGTTGCTATATGTCTTATAGTTTTGAGATAGGTTGATTGTTGCTATCTGTCTTATAGTTTTGAGATAGATTGATTGTTGCTATATGTCTTATAGTTTTGAGATAGATTGATTGTTGCTATATGTCTTATAGTTTTGAGATAGATTGATTGTTGCTATCTGTCTTATAGTTTTGAGATAGGTTGGATGTTGCTATCTGTCTTATAGTTTTGAGATAGGTTGGATGTTGCTATCTGTCTTATAGTTTTGAGATAGGTTGGTTGTTGCTATCTGTCTTATAGTTTTGAGATAGGTTGGATGTTGCTATCTGTCTTATAGTTTTGAGATAGATTGATTGTTGCTATATGTCTTATAGTTTTGAGATAGATTGATTGTTGCTACCTGTCTTATAGTTTTGAGATAGGTTGGATGTTGCTATCTGTCTTATAGTTTTGAGATAGGTTGGATGTTGCTATCTGTCTTATAGTTTTGAGATAGGTTGGTTGTTGCTATCTGTCTTATAGTTTTGAGATAGGTTGGATGTTGCTATCTGTCTTATAGTTTTGAGATAGGTTGGTTGTTGCTATCTGTCTTATAGTTTTGAGATAGATTGATTGTTGCTATCTGTCTTATAGTTTTGAGATAGGTTGGTTGTTGCTATCTGTCTTATAGTTTTGAGATAGGTTGGTTGTTGCTATCTGTCTTATAGTTTTGAGATAGGTTGATTGTTGCTATATGTCTTATAGTTTTGAGATAGGTTGGATGTTGCTATCTGTCTTATAGTTTTGAGATAGGTTGGTTGTTGCTATATGTCTTATAGTTTTGAGATAGGTTGATTGTTGCTATCTGTCTTATAGTTTTGAGATAGGTTGGATGTTGCTATCTGTCTTATAGTTTTGAGATAGGTTGGTTGTTGCTATCTGTCTTATAGTTTTGAGATAGGTTGGATGTTGCTATCTGTCTTATAGTTTTGAGATAGGTTGGATGTTGCTATCTGTCTTATAGTTTTGAGATAGGTTGGTTGTTGCTATCTGTCTTATAGTTTTGAGATAGGTTGATTGTTGCTATATGTCTTATAGTTTTGAGATAGATTGATTGTTGCTATCTGTCTTATAGTTTTGAGATAGGTTGGTTGTTGCTATCTGTCTTATAGTTTTGAGATAGGTTGGTTGTTGCTATATGTCTTATAGTTTTGAGATAGGTTGGTTGTTGCTATCTGTCTTATAGTTTTGAGATAGATTGATTGTTGCTATCTGTCTTATAGTTTTGAGATAGGTTGATTGTTGCTATCTGTCTTATAGTTTTGAGATAGATTGATTGTTGCTATATGTCTTATAGTTTTGAGATAGGTTGATTGTTGCTATATGTCTTATAGTTTTGAGATAGGTTGGTTGTTGCTATATGTCTTATAGTTTTGAGATAGATTGATTGTTGCTATATGTTTTATAGTTTTGAGATAGGTTGATTGTTGCTATATGTCTTATAGTTTTGAGATAGATTGATTCTTGCTATATGTCTTATAGTTTTGAGATAGGTTGGTTGTTGCTATCTGTCTTATAGTTTTGAGATAGGTTGATTGTTGCTATCTGTCTTATAGTTTTGAGATAGGTTGGTTGTTGCTATATGTCTTATAGTTTTGAGATAGGTTGGTTGTTGCTATATGTCTTATAGTTTTGAGATAGGTTGGTTGTTGCTATATGTCTTATAGTTTTGTTTGAGCCAAAGATGGCACATTAGGCAGAAATTCTAGACTCTCTGTCTACACTAGATCTATCAAGCATCTGACCTTGCACAGGACCCACATTGTATCTCACCATGCATCTAAATTCCGGGCGATTTGTTTATTCAAGGTGAGGGAGCTGATACCTGCTGTTATTGCCGTTCATCTCAGTGTTCTTTTTAGTATTTTTCTAGGTTGGCCGCATTTTTTTTTTCACTGTGGTTTCCATTTGAGGGCCTGATTTGAGATCCTCTAGTTCATCACATAACCAGCATATGATTCCCTTCTTCTCTTGATTACGGAAGATATTCTTATTGTTGTTGCTACAAAGTACTATTTAAGACCAAGAAGGCTGTCTTGCTGTATCCACTAAGAGCTTACTCATATGCCTACCACAGCACACAAAACATTTTCTCGACATCAGCTCCTACTCAGCACCTTCAAAAAAAAAGCACCAAGAGAGATAATCAGAATAAATGGTAAAACTTCTTACATTTCTCAGTTCAATGACATCCTTGAGAGCAAATTTGACTTTAGCTTTGCGTTTCTCGGCAATATTGGTCATCTGTGCAAAGTATCCATCCATTCTTGTCTATAAGAAGAGTTTTATTTCTATTAAAGCAGATCATAACATTTGACTAAAATTGGTAATCAACAAAATGGAACTTAACAACTGCAATCATACCATATATATATATATATATATATATATATATATATATATATATATATACAATGTTGATTGGAGGTCATAATATAAATAATCTAAGGTATGCTGATGATACAGTATTAATCGCTAAGAGTGAAAATGAGTTATAAGAAATGTTGGACATTATAGTGAAAGAAAGCAAAAATAAAGGACTCAGCCTTAATAGCAAAAAGACAGAAGTAATGGTAACAACAAAGAAAAAGACATCACCTCAGTGCAAAATAAAGACAAGTGGAACAATATTAAAACAGGTAAATGAATTTAAATATTTGGGAACTTTGTTAACCTCAGACGGAAGATGGACAAAAGAGGTGAGATGCAGAATGGCTCAGGCAAAAGCAGCTTTCCAGAAAATGAGGAAGATACTATGCAATCCATTTTTGACAATAGAAACAAGAAAAAGAGTTCTTAAATGTTATGTAGAGTCAGTCTTAACATATGGATGTGAATCATGGACAATAGAACAACAGACAAGAAAATCACTGGAGTCTGTAGAAATGTGGTTTTACAAAACAATGTTGAGAATACCATGGACAGCTAAGAAGAGTAATGAAAATGCTTTTAGTAGTAAGCCCGGTACTTGATGATGATGATATACAATGTTACATGGAAAACAGCAGGATACAGAAAAAGATCTGGAGAGACACTGATTAGAGAAGCAAAGTTGGCAAGCACTGATTCATTGGATAAGATCAAACTTTTCAGGGGACTGGTTGGTCTCGAGGCAAGATGCCAGTCTCGAGACAGAGAGGTTGTGAGTTCAAATCCCGGCTGAATCAGTTGGGATTTTTATTTGTGATTTCTCTCTGTGGCAATCACCCTTGTTCTCAGCAGTGAGGCCCAGCTTGAAATGTCAATTACTCATTGATGGAAAAATATGAGTACCTCTGAAGGAGTTATATGCCTATGCAGCAAGGGACCCATGTGCACACGGCTGCCAGGGAAAAACAGATTAAAATGCAAAATTAAGTTCCTAGTCTCTTGTGACTTCACCAGAGGTGAAAGCTGGTGAACGCAAGCAAAAAAAAAAAATAAATAAATTAAAGAAAAAAAAACGAACTTCTCACCAAGAATAGAGATGGAGGTGAAAAAACACTACGAGCCCAATGTGAAGTTTAGCAGTGCTAGAAGGATCAAGATGTCACACAAAACATACAATAATACCATCTTTTTCATTTTACTAGACTTTGTTGACTTTCAGGTTTGAGGGAAAATGGAGTGTCTTGGTCAGTGCTGTCTCTTGTCTCTCCTGCATAATCCTCATCATGATGTCTGCTATTTCATTAATCCAACACCCTCTATGTCTACCCTCCTGCCTCCTTCCATTATTTCTTAAAGTTAAGGTTCTCTGAGGGTTGCTATCTAATGGTGATCGCACTGCAATGTCCAAATCATTTCATTTGTTTTCTCTTAATATAATCCAGTATTACTCCAACTCCTTTCCTGATATCCTCATTTCTGATTCTGTCCCTTCTTGTCACATTCAACTTTCATCTCCCTATTAATCTACAAGTCTGGGAATGATATCAGAGTGTTTGGAGGAAATTTGAGTTGTTAGGTGTGTTCCTTGTGATAATGTTGAAAATTTGTTGTGTACTCGTGTGTTACCGGGGCCTCATTATGTGGGAAGTAAAGAATAGTGACACTGTGACCTTCCAGGCATGTCGTAAGAGGCGACTAAGGAGGTTGATCGATGGCTTGACAAGCTGTCATTGTAAAAATCATTGTTATGGAAACAGAACCATAGATTTTAGAAGCAGTGATCTCTGCAATATGTGCCACTTCGGCACACAGGGGTTTCTGTTTTTGAGATTGTAGTTCTGCCCTATGTGCCGTCTTCGGCTCGAAAGGACAATAGATAGATAGATAAACAAAACTGAGTGTTACTATTTTGCATAAAAATTCATTTATGAATTTATTCTTGTGAATTTACTCTTATGAATCAATTTATTCAAATTTATTTAAATTAATTTATTCAAGTATCTAGGAAGAAACAAAATAGACAATACTGCAATCAAATTATACCTTTGCCTTATCTGTGTCCAATGCCTGCCCAACTGTTGATATTAAAATGCATAAACAAACAAGGGAATCATCATCTCTAGCTTTCAGCAATCTGTAAATGCAGTCATGCAAGATGTTTTCTGACAACATGTTCAATTTGAACAACTCTCCAATGAACCTGTTGAGAAGAAAGTACACAACTTATTAATTCAGTTGTTGCTGTTGTGTTCTCTACGCAACTTATTAATTCAGTTGTTACTGTTAGTTGTGTTCTCTACACAACTTATTAATTCAGTTATTGCTGTTAGTTGTGTTCTCTACGCAACTTATTAATTCAGTTTTTGCTGTTAGTTGTGTTCTCTACGCAATTATTAATTCAGTTGATGCTGTTAGTTGTGTTCTCTACGCAACTTATTAATTCAGTTGTTGCTGTTAGTTGTTTTATCTACCTAACTTATTAATTCAGTTGTTGCTATTAGTTATTTTATCTACCTAACTTATTAATTCATTTGCTGTTGTGTTCTCTACACAACTTATTAATTCAGTTGTTTCTGTTAGTTGTGTTCTCTATCCAACTCATTAATTCAGTTGTTGCTGTTAGTTATGTTCTCTACCCAACTTATTAATTCAGTTGTTTCTATTAGTTGTTTCTCTCCACAAGTTATTAATTCAGTTGTTGCTATTAGTTGTTTCTCTCCACAAGTTATTAATTCATTTGTTGCTGTTGTGTTCTCTACCCAACTTATTAATTCAATTGTTGCTTTTAGTTGTGTTCTCTACCCAACTTATTAATTCAGTTGTTGAGGTTAGTTGTGTTCTTTACCTAACTTATTAATTCAATTGTTGCTTTTAGTTGTGTTATCTACCCAACCTTTTAATTCAGTTGTTGCTGTTAGTTATTTTCTCTACACAACTTATTAATTCAGTTGTTGCTGTTAGTTATTTTCTCTACCCAACCTTTTAATTCAGTTGTTGCTGTTAGTTGTTTTCTCTACACAACTTATTAATTCAGTTGTTGCTGTTAGTTATTTTCTCTGCCCAACCTTTGTTGTTGTTTGTTTACGTTCGCCCGATGACTAAAGTATTCTAGAGTATTCGTAGACTGTAGAATTCCTCTTCGTTATCCGTCCTTAAAAGGACATTAAGTGGACGTTTCTGCGTTGTGTTGTGGTTTGCAGTACAACTGTTATATATGCGCCTTTCGGCCCAACACATCCGACTTCAGCACGTACCCAACCTTTTAATTCAGTTGTTGCTGTTAGTTGTTTCTCTACACAACTTATTAATTCAGTTGTTGCTGTTAGTTGTGTTCTCTACCCAACCTTTTAATTCAGTTGTTGCTGTTAGTTGTTTCTCTACACAACTTATTAATTCAGTTGTTGCTGTTAGTTGTGTTCTCTACCCAACCTTTTAATTCAGTTGTTGCTGTTAGTTGTGTTCTCTACCCAACCTTTTAATTCAGTTGTTGCTGTTAGTTGTGTTCTCTACCTAACTTATTAATTCAGGTGTTGATGTTAGTTATGTTCTCTACCCAACCTTTTAATTCAGTTGTTGCTGTTAGTTGTTTCTCTACCCAACTTATTAATTCAGTTGTTCCTGTTAGTTATGTTCTCTACCCAACCTTTTAATTCAGTTGTTGCTGTTAGTTGTGTTCTCTACCTAACCTTTTAATTCAGTTGTTGCTGTTAGATGTGTTCTCTACCTAACTTATTAATTCAGTTGTTGATGTTAGTTGTGTTCTCTACCCAACTTATTAATTCAGTTGTTCCTGTTAGTTATGTTCTCTACCCAACCTTTTAATTCAGTTGTTCCTGTTAGTTGTGTTCTCTACCCAACCTTTTAATTCAGTTGTTGCTGTTAGTTGTGTTCTCTACCTAACTTATTAATTCAGGTGTTGATGTTAGTTGTGTTCTCTACCTAACTTATTAATTCAGGTGTTGATGTTAGTTGTGTTCTCTACCTAACTTATTAATTCAGGTGTTGATGTTAGTTGTGTTCTCTACCTAACTTATTAATTCAGTTGCTGTTAGTTGTGTTCTCTACCCAACTTATTAATTCAGTTGCTGTTAGTTATGTTCTCTACCCAACTTATTAATTCAGTTGCTGTTAGTTGTTTTCTTTACCCAACTTATTAATTCAGTTGTTGAGGTTAGTTGTGTTCTTTACCCAAATTATTAATTCAGTTGCTGAGGTTAGTTGAGTTCTTTACCCAACTTATTAATTCAGTTGTTGAGGTTAGTTGTGTTCTCTACCCAACTTATTAATTCAGTTGTTGAGGTTAATTGTGTTCTCTACCCAACTTATTAATTAAGTTGTTGAGGTTAGTTGTGTTCTCTACCCAACTTATTAATTCAGTTGTTGAGGTTAGTTGTGTTCTCAACACAACTTATTAATTCAGTTGTTGAGGTTAGTTGTGTTCTTTACCCAACTTATTAATTCCGTTGCTGTTAGTTGTGTTCTCTACACAACTTATTAATTCAGTTGTTGCTGTTAGTTGTGTTCTCTACACAGCTTATTTTCACATAATTGTTCAAACCACAGGAGAAAAAGTTAGTTTCACAAATAAAAGAGAATTGATTCTAAAATTATTTATAATAGATGAGGTACAACAACAATCAAGTATTATGCATTACCTCTTTATGGATTAAACTACACTCAGACTTAATGAGCTGGAAAAATGTAATGCCAAAGAAGGCAGAACACTAGTTCTCCACCTCTGCAAAAGCTGTTGCCTATTATTAAGTGACATTGAATATTCCATTCCTCTAAGACATTATGTAGAGACGGGACATTACCTTATTACCTTTCAAACCCTGAAAGCAACATACCTCAGTTTTAGAGAAGGCTCATTCCCAAAAAACTCTGGTTAACGACTTGGGCTCAATCCCAACAATTTCTAGTTAATGACTTGGGCTCAATCCCAACAATTTCTTTGTTAACGACTTGGGCTCAATCCCAACAATTTCTAGTTAACGACTTGGGCTCAATCCCAACAATTTCTAGTTAACGGCTTGGGCTCAATCCCAACAATTTCTAGTTAACGACTTGGGCTCAATCCCAACAATTTCTAGTTAATGACTTGGGCTCAATCCCAACAATTTCTAGTTAATGACTTGCGCTCAGTCCCAACAATTTTGGTTAACAACTCATTGCTGGCTACTTGTATCAGGATCAACGGAACCAACTGTTAAGAAGCTACTCCATATACCCAAGGTGATCCTAGAAACAGACCAATCAGTGGGGCCAAGAGAATAGGATTTGCGGAGTGATGACAATCCGGTACTCACAAATTCAGTACTGCAGTTGGATGTGTTGAGCCTAGAGGTGCAGCTTGATGTAAGCCACAACACAACACATCTACAACCACCAACATTATTTTAATCACGGGATAATGAAAAAAAAGTGGTCACCAGGCAAAAGCAACAGAAGTAGCAGCTCTACAGCTAATGGTCACTGTACAACTTCTCTCCAGGAATGAGCTCTACAGCTAAAGGTCACTATACAACTTCTCTCCAGGAAGGAGCTCTACAGCTAAAGGTCACTATACAACTTCTCTCCAGGAATGAGCTCTACAGCTAAAGGTCACTATACAACTTCTCTCCAGGAAGGAGCTCTACAGCTAAAGGTCACTATACAACTTCTCTCCAGGAATGAGCTCTACAGCTAAAGGTCACTATACAACTTCTCTCCAGGAAGGAGCTCTACAGCTAAAGGTCACTGTAACAACTTCTCTCCAGGAATGAGCTCTACAGCTAAAGGTCACTATACAACTTCTCTCCAGGAAGGAGCTCTACAGCTAAAGGTCACTGTAACAACTTCTCTCCAGGAATGAGCTCTACAGCTAAAGGTCACTATACAACTTCTCTCCAGGAAGGAGCTCTACAGCTAAAGGTCACTGTAACAACTTCTCTCCAGGAATGAGCTCTACAGCTAAAGGTCACTATACAACTTATCTCCAGGAATGAGCTCTACAGCTAAAGGTCACTATACAACTTCTCTCGAGGAAGGAGCTCTACAGCTAAAGGTCACTGTAACAACTTCTCTCCAGGAATGAGCTCTACAGCTAAAGGTCACTGTACAACTTCTCTCCAGGAAGGAGCTCTACAGCTAAAGGTCACTATACAACTTCTCTCCAGGAATGAGCTCTACAGCTAAGGTCACTATACAACTTCTCTCCAGGAAGGAGCTCTACAGCTAAAGGTCACTGTAACAACTTCTCTCCAGGAATGAGCTCTACAGCTAAAGGTCACTATACAACTTATCTCCAGGAATGAGCTCTACAGCTAAAGGTCACTATACAACTTCACTCCAGGAAGGAGCTCTACAGCTAAAGGTCACTGTACAACTTCTCTCCAGGAAGGAGCTCTACAGCTAAAGGTCACTATACAACTTCTCTCAAAGAAGGAGCTCTACATCTAAAGGTCACTATACAACTTCTCTCCAGGAAGGAACTCTACAATTCGTCAGCACCAGCAGCTCTTTGCCATCGGGACAAAATCACTAATGTAGAATTATGGAAAAGTACCAGTCAAGTTACGGTGGACAAAGAGATACAAAGAAGACAATGGCACTGGATACGGCACACACTGAGTGAGGAAGTCAACTGAGAGTATTACACTTTAGGCCCCCCCCCTTTTTTTTTATTTTGAATCCCCAGGGGAAAAGACAAAGAGAGGAAGACCAAAATATTCTTGGAGAAGACAGGTGGAAGCAGAGATGAAGATGATGTGGCAGACAAGGAATGATCTTAAAAGAATGGCAAGAAACAGAGCGGCCTGGAAAGTGTTTGTTGAAGACCTATGCTCCACAGGGAGTTGAAGGGAAGAAGAAAAGCAGCAATCTGACTTGTTACTTCAATGCTTAAATTGGAAGGATGTTCAAAAAAGCTTAACCCTAGATTATGATACCATTGTAAAAATTACCACCTAAAAATACAAAATCTTAAAATTTGACAGTTTGCTGCGAGCAAACATTCCGTCTGAGTGTTGAATTTGTTTCCTTTGATGTTTGATTTTTTTTTTCAACAGCATTGTAAAAAGTACAATGGTATTGAAGAAACGGGGCTATTTTATTTTTAAAAAATTTCACCAATTTTCAAGATATGCCTTTTTTACCCTAAGATGGGGGAAATCTCCTCGGATGTCAGCAAGACATCAAATAAACCTTTATAACATGGTATAGCCAGTGAACGACGGTAAAAAGAAGAAAAAAACTTATGGCTCAAATGGCAGACTGATGGCAGCCATGTGAATAGACAATGTAACACCTCCAATAGCCAAGTCGCCATGCATTTGAATTTCAGGTCATAAATCTAACATAACCCAGGAAATAATTGTAACATCCGACTCCTGTTTCTCCGCTTAGGTAAACACACAACTGTGCAGTAAAAGTTCAAAGACCATCTTATTTTTGCAAACACTAAATGTAAACAATTAAGTGGTAGTAATTTTTATAATGGTATCATGAAAACGTGACCACAGATAGGTAGTGTAATCTAGGGTTAATATCAAAATCAATAAAAATGAAATGAGCTATAATGCAGTTAAAAGAAAACTGACCTGATGTTACCATAAAACTTTAATCTCCTCAGCTTCATCTGATACAGAGTGTTCTCAATTTGTGCTGCTCTCTCAGGCTGGTAGAAATCAATGGATAACTTGAAATACATGGCAGGATTATATTTAATCTAATATCAGAACATGTTTTTCTAATAATAAAAATGAATCATCTACACCTCCAATTTCAGCAGCTGACAAAGTGTTCATTCTGATTGTTCATACTGTACTTTGAATTTGTTGCATTTTGAAAAAGGTGAGCAGCTCATGATAAGCACTTCTGGTTCATCTATGTAAAAGTTGGCTAACAAATTGCTTTATTCCACTTCCATTTTGTTTATTTTCCTAAGCACCATATATAATACTATAAAATACATCTTTGAAAATTTTGGTGAGAAATTTCTCCAATTACCTGAAGTAACCCTCATGTGTCTCGAGTTAGCTAATGGCTGACCTACAGTAAATGACTTAGGAAAAAACGAGGATTAATTATTTTAATGTTATAATACTCTAGGCATGGGAGCCGCGATAGCTTAGTGATTAGTGAACTGGACTAGAAAGGACAAGAGGTAACTAGATCCCAATCGACAGCTTCCAGGTTCATCCACCTTAAATGGGTACAAATTTTTTTTTGTGGGAAAGTAAAACAGCATAAGCATAATAGTGACCACATTACCTAACTGCATAATGTAACACTAATCATCGTCAACATTGAGTGCCATCTCCGCATCGAAGGTTGGTTACCATGGAGCGCCATTCTGCTCTGTCACTTGCTTTGATAGTGCAGACTGTCATAGGCTGACTTGTCCATCTTTTGATATTACTCATCTATGTTAGTCCTGGTCAACCTCTGCCTCTATTACCTTGTATTTTCCCTTCCAAGATTACTTTTAGTAGGCTGCTGTGTCTTTCAACATGCTCCAAAAATCTTATTTGTCTTGTTTAAATTGTTTAGTAGATCTCTTTTCATTTTTACTTGTTAGACATTATTTTTTTTTCAGACAGCAAACTATATTGTTCTATATTTCTTGGATCAATCTGCCCTATTTCAGGTTTTTTTATAGCTTATAGGACTGACTTTGCATCACTGTTGATTGTAATGTTTGAAGTTAAGGTCTCTTGATTGTTAACAAGTCTGTATGGTTGTGTGGAGTTTTACTGCCTCTGCTTTTAAATTAATAAACCTTTCTCCAGACGAGGGTGTGTTACTTTCTTTCCATTGGGATAAGTTATGTAGATACCAGTGCCTCTCAACGTTGCTGCTTCAGTTGTGGATCCATTTGTGCAGAGCCAGTAAAACTGCCAAATGAACTCATTATAACATAAACTCATTTCTACAGTCTGGCAAGAGACTGGGGAAGAAAGTCCAATGTAGTTGCCATATGTGGAGAAACTTCAAGATTCAAATTAGAAGAGACCAGAAAATGCTAAGACTGGTAGGGTTTTTTTTTGTTAACACAATGAAATATTTACAAATCTGTATTTAAACAAATTCACTTACAGTGTCAGGCAGCTCAGCCTCAATCTTTTTGCGTTTTTCTTCTGGGTCCTCAAAGACCAATGTTTTGTCAGCTTCAAACTCTTGTTGGCATTTTGTTAACATCACAACCCGGAAGGTGGCCTGGTTTTCCTTAACTGTGCCATTTGTAGGTGGTGGAACTTTCAGCTGAGAATAAGATTGTTTTATACTAAAGGTCATTCAATGTGAACACACACCTCCTATTTTAACTGCATAAACATATGAGAAATCAATTGATTTTAGAAATATAACAAAAGTTTTAGGATTAACAGGCTGCCTATATTTAAAACCCAAAGTTTAGGCTTTAATTATGACCTATAACATGTATTATTCTATCTCTATTTACAGATATAGGGATGTATGATGAGATACAATGCAGGTTCTGTGCAAGGTCTGATGCAAGATAACAAAGATTGTTGAACACAATGATTCTAGTTTTCTGCCTTATGTGACATCTTTGGCTTGAAAGGACAGGATAGGGCAGGCCAGGACAGGCCAAGAAATACCAGACCAGATCGATAGATGGTGTGAGTGTGTGTACAGGGTGTTTATAAAGTTGCTGTGCAGTAAAAATATTTATGAAATTACAAGAAATTGTAACGCAAATTTGTATTATTCATCTAGAGACTAATCTTCTTGGCAGGCTTGTTTTTGTTAGTTGTGTTCTCTACCTAACTTATTAATTCAGGTGTTGATGTTAGTTGTGTTCTCTACCTAACTTATTAATTCAGGTGTTGATGTTAGTTGTGTTCTCTACCTAACTTATTAATTCAGGTGTTGATGTTAGTTGTGTTCTCTACCTAACTTATTAATTCAGTTGCTGTTAGTTGTGTTCTCTACCCAACTTATTAATTCAGTTGCTGTTAGTTATGTTCTCTACCCAACTTATTAATTCAGTTGCTGTTAGTTGTTTTCTTTACCCAACTTATTAATTCAGTTGTTGAGGTTAGTTGTGTTCTTTACCCAAATTATTAATTCAGTTGCTGAGGTTAGTTGAGTTCTTTACCCAACTTATTAATTCAGTTGTTGAGGTTAGTTGTGTTCTCTACCCAACTTATTAATTCAGTTGTTGAGGTTAATTGTGTTCTCTACCCAACTTATTAATTAAGTTGTTGAGGTTAGTTGTGTTCTCTACCCAACTTATTAATTCAGTTGTTGAGGTTAGTTGTGTTCTCAACACAACTTATTAATTCAGTTGTTGAGGTTAGTTGTGTTCTTTACCCAACTTATTAATTCCGTTGCTGTTAGTTGTGTTCTCTACACAACTTATTAATTCAGTTGTTGCTGTTAGTTGTGTTCTCTACACAGCTTATTTTCACATAATTGTTCAAACCACAGGAGAAAAAGTTAGTTTCACAAATAAAAGAGAATTGATTCTAAAATTATTTATAATAGATGAGGTACAACAACAATCAAGTATTATGCATTACCTCTTTATGGATTAAACTACACTCAGACTTAATGAGCTGGAAAAATGTAATGCCAAAGAAGGCAGAACACTAGTTCTCCACCTCTGCAAAAGCTGTTGCCTATTATTAAGTGACATTGAATATTCCATTCCTCTAAGACATTATGTAGAGACGGGACATTACCTTATTACCTTTCAAACCCTGAAAGCAACATACCTCAGTTTTAGAGAAGGCTCATTCCCAAAAAACTCTGGTTAACGACTTGGGCTCAATCCCAACAATTTCTAGTTAATGACTTGGGCTCAATCCCAACAATTTCTTTGTTAACGACTTGGGCTCAATCCCAACAATTTCTAGTTAACGACTTGGGCTCAATCCCAACAATTTCTAGTTAACGGCTTGGGCTCAATCCCAACAATTTCTAGTTAACGACTTGGGCTCAATCCCAACAATTTCTAGTTAATGACTTGGGCTCAATCCCAACAATTTCTAGTTAATGACTTGCGCTCAGTCCCAACAATTTTGGTTAACAACTCATTGCTGGCTACTTGTATCAGGATCAACGGAACCAACTGTTAAGAAGCTACTCCATATACCCAAGGTGATCCTAGAAACAGACCAATCAGTGGGGCCAAGAGAATAGGATTTGCGGAGTGATGACAATCCGGTACTCACAAATTCAGTACTGCAGTTGGATGTGTTGAGCCTAGAGGTGCAGCTTGATGTAAGCCACAACACAACACATCTACAACCACCAACATTATTTTAATCACGGGATAATGAAAAAAAAGTGGTCACCAGGCAAAAGCAACAGAAGTAGCAGCTCTACAGCTAATGGTCACTGTACAACTTCTCTCCAGGAATGAGCTCTACAGCTAAAGGTCACTATACAACTTCTCTCCAGGAAGGAGCTCTACAGCTAAAGGTCACTATACAACTTCTCTCCAGGAATGAGCTCTACAGCTAAAGGTCACTATACAACTTCTCTCCAGGAAGGAGCTCTACAGCTAAAGGTCACTATACAACTTCTCTCCAGGAATGAGCTCTACAGCTAAAGGTCACTATACAACTTCTCTCCAGGAAGGAGCTCTACAGCTAAAGGTCACTGTAACAACTTCTCTCCAGGAATGAGCTCTACAGCTAAAGGTCACTATACAACTTCTCTCCAGGAAGGAGCTCTACAGCTAAAGGTCACTGTAACAACTTCTCTCCAGGAATGAGCTCTACAGCTAAAGGTCACTATACAACTTCTCTCCAGGAAGGAGCTCTACAGCTAAAGGTCACTGTAACAACTTCTCTCCAGGAATGAGCTCTACAGCTAAAGGTCACTATACAACTTATCTCCAGGAATGAGCTCTACAGCTAAAGGTCACTATACAACTTCTCTCGAGGAAGGAGCTCTACAGCTAAAGGTCACTGTAACAACTTCTCTCCAGGAATGAGCTCTACAGCTAAAGGTCACTGTACAACTTCTCTCCAGGAAGGAGCTCTACAGCTAAAGGTCACTATACAACTTCTCTCCAGGAATGAGCTCTACAGCTAAGGTCACTATACAACTTCTCTCCAGGAAGGAGCTCTACAGCTAAAGGTCACTGTAACAACTTCTCTCCAGGAATGAGCTCTACAGCTAAAGGTCACTATACAACTTATCTCCAGGAATGAGCTCTACAGCTAAAGGTCACTATACAACTTCACTCCAGGAAGGAGCTCTACAGCTAAAGGTCACTGTACAACTTCTCTCCAGGAAGGAGCTCTACAGCTAAAGGTCACTATACAACTTCTCTCAAAGAAGGAGCTCTACATCTAAAGGTCACTATACAACTTCTCTCCAGGAAGGAACTCTACAATTCGTCAGCACCAGCAGCTCTTTGCCATCGGGACAAAATCACTAATGTAGAATTATGGAAAAGTACCAGTCAAGTTACGGTGGACAAAGAGATACAAAGAAGACAATGGCACTGGATACGGCACACACTGAGTGAGGAAGTCAACTGAGAGTATTACACTTTAGGCCCCCCCCCTTTTTTTTTATTTTGAATCCCCAGGGGAAAAGACAAAGAGAGGAAGACCAAAATATTCTTGGAGAAGACAGGTGGAAGCAGAGATGAAGATGATGTGGCAGACAAGGAATGATCTTAAAAGAATGGCAAGAAACAGAGCGGCCTGGAAAGTGTTTGTTGAAGACCTATGCTCCACAGGGAGTTGAAGGGAAGAAGAAAAGCAGCAATCTGACTTGTTACTTCAATGCTTAAATTGGAAGGATGTTCAAAAAAGCTTAACCCTAGATTATGATACCATTGTAAAAATTACCACCTAAAAATACAAAATCTTAAAATTTGACAGTTTGCTGCGAGCAAACATTCCGTCTGAGTGTTGAATTTGTTTCCTTTGATGTTTGATTTTTTTTTTCAACAGCATTGTAAAAAGTACAATGGTATTGAAGAAACGGGGCTATTTTATTTTTAAAAAATTTCACCAATTTTCAAGATATGCCTTTTTTACCCTAAGATGGGGGAAATCTCCTCGGATGTCAGCAAGACATCAAATAAACCTTTATAACATGGTATAGCCAGTGAACGACGGTAAAAAGAAGAAAAAAACTTATGGCTCAAATGGCAGACTGATGGCAGCCATGTGAATAGACAATGTAACACCTCCAATAGCCAAGTCGCCATGCATTTGAATTTCAGGTCATAAATCTAACATAACCCAGGAAATAATTGTAACATCCGACTCCTGTTTCTCCGCTTAGGTAAACACACAACTGTGCAGTAAAAGTTCAAAGACCATCTTATTTTTGCAAACACTAAATGTAAACAATTAAGTGGTAGTAATTTTTATAACGGTATCATGAAAACGTGACCACAGATAGGTAGTGTAATCTAGGGTTAATATCAAAATCAATAAAAATGAAATGAGCTATAATGCAGTTAAAAGAAAACTGACCTGATGTTACCATAAAACTTTAATCTCCTCAGCTTCATCTGATACAGAGTGTTCTCAATTTGTGCTGCTCTCTCAGGCTGGTAGAAATCAATGGATAACTTGAAATACATGGCAGGATTATATTTAATCTAATATCAGAACATGTTTTTCTAATAATAAAAATGAATCATCTACACCTCCAATTTCAGCAGCTGACAAAGTGTTCATTCTGATTGTTCATACTGTACTTTGAATTTGTTGCATTTTGAAAAAGGTGAGCAGCTCATGATAAGCACTTCTGGTTCATCTATGTAAAAGTTGGCTAACAAATTGCTTTATTCCACTTCCATTTTGTTTATTTTCCTAAGCACCATATATAATACTATAAAATACATCTTTGAAAATTTTGGTGAGAAATTTCTCCAATTACCTGAAGTAACCCTCATGTGTCTCGAGTTAGCTAATGGCTGACCTACAGTAAATGACTTAGGAAAAAACGAGGATTAATTATTTTAATGTTATAATACTCTAGGCATGGGAGCCGCGATAGCTTAGTGATTAGTGAACTGGACTAGAAAGGACAAGAGGTAACTAGATCCCAATCGACAGCTTCCAGGTTCATCCACCCTTAAATGGGTACAAATTTTTTTTTGTGGGAAAGTAAAACAGCATAAGCATAATAGTGACCACATTACCTAACTGCATAATGTAACACTAATCATCGTCAACATTGAGTGCCATCTCCGCATCGAAGGTTGGTTACCATGGAGCGCCATTCTGCTCTGTCACTTGCTTTGATAGTGCAGACTGTCATAGGCTGACTTGTCCATCTTTTGATATTACTCATCTATGTTAGTCCTGGTCAACCTCTGCCTCTATTACCTTGTATTTTCCCTTCCAAGATTACTTTTAGTAGGCTGCTGTGTCTTTCAACATGCTCCAAAAATCTTATTTGTCTTGTTTAAATTGTTTAGTAGATCTCTTTTCATTTTTACTTGTTAGACATTATTTTTTTTTCAGACAGCAAACTATATTGTTCTATATTTCTTGGATCAATCTGCCCTATTTCAGGTTTTTTTATAGCTTATAGGACTGACTTTGCATCACTGTTGATTGTAATGTTTGAAGTTAAGGTCTCTTGATTGTTAACAAGTCTGTATGGTTGTGTGGAGTTTTACTGCCTCTGCTTTTAAATTAATAAACCTTTCTCCAGACGAGGGTGTGTTACTTTCTTTCCATTGGGATAAGTTATGTAGATACCAGTGCCTCTCAACGTTGCTGCTTCAGTTGTGGATCCATTTGTGCAGAGCCAGTAAAACTGCCAAATGAACTCATTATAACATAAACTCATTTCTACAGTCTGGCAAGAGACTGGGGAAGAAAGTCCAATGTAGTTGCCATATGTGGAGAAACTTCAAGATTCAAATTAGAAGAGACCAGAAAATGCTAAGACTGGTAGGGTTTTTTTTTGTTAACACAATGAAATATTTACAAATCTGTATTTAAACAAATTCACTTACAGTGTCAGGCAGCTCAGCCTCAATCTTTTTGCGTTTTTCTTCTGGGTCCTCAAAGACCAATGTTTTGTCAGCTTCAAACTCTTGTTGGCATTTTGTTAACATCACAACCCGGAAGGTGGCCTGGTTTTCCTTAACTGTGCCATTTGTAGGTGGTGGAACTTTCAGCTGAGAATAAGATTGTTTTATACTAAAGGTCATTCAATGTGAACACACACCTCCTATTTTAACTGCATAAACATATGAGAAATCAATTGATTTTAGAAATATAACAAAAGTTTTAGGATTAACAGGCTGCCTATATTTAAAACCCAAAGTTTAGGCTTTAATTATGACCTATAACATGTATTATTCTATCTCTATTTACAGATATAGGGATGTATGATGAGATACAATGCAGGTTCTGTGCAAGGTCTGATGCAAGATAACAAAGATTGTTGAACACAATGATTCTAGTTTTCTGCCTTATGTGACATCTTTGGCTTGAAAGGACAGGATAGGGCAGGCCAGGACAGGCCAAGAAATACCAGACCAGATCGATAGATGGTGTGAGTGTGTGTACAGGGTGTTTATAAAGTTGCTGTGCAGTAAAAATATTTATGAAATTACAAGAAATTGTAACGCAAATTTGTATTATTCATCTAGAGACTAATCTTCTTGGCAGGCTTGTTTTGGGTAAAGTGGCTGTTCATATGATGGTGTGTCAACATCATGTGTTCAAAATGTCCACCACAGACCTCAAAACATTTCCTGACTCACCACTTCATATTTTCTTAAACCTTCTGGATAATGACAGATGATATTTGTTGGATCTGGGTGATGATTTTTGTGCGGTTTCACCTTATGTCTTTTGGCGTGTGCTGAGACTGCTATGATGGGGACTACAGCTACCTTTCTTTGTTTGGGAGATGAGATAGTAATTCAGATGATCCCACTGGCACGGGCGGTTGAGCAATTATGGATTTTTAATTCATTTGCAGTGATACCGATGCCTTCAATAACCAAATAACCAAAGATGATTTTTGTCTGTGGGTCATTAACTGTTTGAGAGGATTATTTAGATCAACTTTTTCTTTCAGTGCACCCCACAGATAATAGTCAGGTGGAGTTTGGACTTGTGAGTTGGGATATTTCAGCACAAATTGTTGAATAACTTCTTCAGTTCAATATATTTGCCATCATTATGGAAGACATGTTAAAAAAAATATCCTGTTTTCACTGTTTAACTCCATTTCCTTTCAGCAATGAAACCGTGAATATAAAAATGGCTTGTTGTGTTATGTTGCAGACAGAACTGTGGACACATAATATTATGATGTAAAACCCTACCTCTTGTCCTTTGTAGTCCAGTTCACTAACCACTGAGCTATCGCAGCTCTCTCTCTCTATATATATATATATATTCCATCATTTTATAGCTGTTGTAGATAATCATGTCTCGCCACAACTCTCAATCTTGGCAATTATCTATCATTTCTGTTGTTGACCTTCTGGCAAGCCATTCTCTTAAATTGTCTGGAATCTTTTCTCTTTGCTTCCCTCTATTTAATCGTCCCTCAATTTTCCCAGTTGTCACAATATATTCCAGCTGTCCCCTTCTCATTACATGGCCAAAAATGATGATTGTAGCCTCTCCCAGTCTTTAGGTAGTGAGATTCAATGTCTAGCCCTCTGCAACTGCAAAAAACAGGAGGTCCTGTGTGCACTCACACATGTTAAAGAACCTTTGACAGTTTAAAGTCG
Source organism: Megaustenia siamemsis (assembly GCA_032433765.1). Taxonomy (NCBI): domain Eukaryota; kingdom Metazoa; phylum Mollusca; class Gastropoda; order Stylommatophora; family Ariophantidae; genus Megaustenia; species Megaustenia siamemsis. Next base: position 28,805,190 of record JAVIAB010000088.1, read on the forward strand.
AAAAGAGTTGGGAAAAATGGCCAGATGCATGACGAAGACGGATGTGTTGGTTCGAAAGGTGCAGGTAACACTGCTTTGCCGTGAACTTGTGACAACACATTCCCACCCACTTAACCGGTGAAAGCTAAGATGATATATATATATACTATTTATATGTTTTACAAATTAAATGTGCCACTTACCCCAGACACAACCTTGCAGAGTTTAGCATAGTCTTCAACATATTTATTTTCCAATGTCACCTTTAAAAATAATAACAATAAATAAATTAATTAGACATAAAATAATTTAATAACAGGGCCGTACCAATAAAGCTACTCAGAGACAATCAGCAATGAGGAGTTCTAAATGGTTCCCATCATAAAATGGTTCCCATAATAAATAGTAAGATGAGACAATTCACCATTTAGGAACACAGTCTGACAATAATAAGGCATGATTAGACTGTGATTGGACAGACAAATATATTTCTTTACAGGGTTTGGGGAAGGGGGGGGGGGAAAGAGACAACTGGGTGGTCTAGAGGCAAGACATCACTATCTGGGTGGTCTAGAGGTAAGACATCACTATCTGGGTGGTCTAGAGGTAAGACATCACTATCTGGGTGGTCTAGAGGTAAGACATCACTATCTGGGTGGTCTAGAGGTAAGACATCACTATCTGGGTGGTCTAGAGGTAAGACATCAGCTTTTGGACAGGAAGGTTCTGGGTTCAATTCTCACCACAGGCGGCGGATAAAAAAAAAATAAAATTAAATAAAACTTGTGGAATCTTCATGGCTTTACCCTCTCTTCATTATAGGGTGGTGGGATCCAATGTCTAGCTCTCCCATAAAATGACGAAAAACAGGAGGTCCCATGCACACTCGTGCCTGTGAAAGAACCCTTGACAGTTTAAAGTTAAAAAGAGTAGGCCAAATATAGCCACTGATTGGACACCAAAAAAATTGTTAATGAAAACTATCCTTTCATAATAAAAGATGGATGTGTTGGGCAGAAAGGCATACATAAGGGCTGTACTGTAAACTAGCAACACAACGCATGCATGCCTACTTAATGTGTGAATGCTATGAAGGTTCTCTTTTTGACTGTAACAGATTTGGTAATAAGACAGACTACAGAAGATGTTCCCTGAGGCATAAATTCAGCATGGAAGATTTGGAATACACTGATGGCTTTGCATTATTAATCAACTTACTACCAAAACATTCAGGAAAAATAAACATTGATTGCACAAATGCAGTAATCAAGTTAGATGAAATATAAACATAAAAAAAGACCCAATATCAGTTGAAATAAAAAAAAATTAAGATCCTGCATTAACAAACCCTTTCAGATACATCAAAAGCACTGTAATACCAGATAGGGGAGCCAGCAGACACATCAACAAAATTATTAACAAAGCCAAAATAGCTTTTGCCAGTCTTAAAAATCACACAGTACAACAAAAACAACTAAATTTAAGAGGTTTGAAAGTTATGTCAACAATATAAAAACCAAACTAAAGCTGTATGGATGTTGCAACACACACACATCCACAAAAAACAAAAGCTAAAGATGTTTGAAAATGTACTCTTTCTGCACTCCTATATGTGGAAGAGTAGTGCTAGTGAAAAAAAAATAGAGGAAATGCTAAGACATGGCAGTGTTTGTATAAAAGGGGATGTTGGGAGACCAATGCAACCATAGGTCAGTAGATTAATGTTATGCCCATGGCCTATGTCATACCTGTTCAGGGCATGCTCTTTAGATGAAATGACCTAAGTCATGTTAAATAAATTAAGCCCTAATATGATGCAAATGAGCCCCATCTCCTGACAAAAATATTGGTGTTTCTAACCTACATTCAGGACTGCTTTATTAGATTTTCCCACTATAAAAACAATTATTGTATATATATATATACCATCAACATTGTCATGCATGTTGCTTCAGTTCATTTAGAAATTTGCTAAAATAGCAGTTACCACCTGAAAGCCCAGTGTTTATGACTTTCAATTTTACTGGTGCTGCGAGTACAAATATATATCTCAACTTTGAATGAAAATTTAACAAAACTGAAACGATCAAATAAATTTTGACTTTTACTTTTACACACAAAAATTCTTAAATTGTATAGATGTATAAACAAACATAGATTTTAAATGTTAACATGAGAGATTAAATGTGGTGAATTATGCGGATCGTAAGATATTATTATCACTCATGAAAAGCAGTACTGTGAGCATAAAAACATACTCCAGATACAAATTTCACAAAATTGACGCGTTTAAAAAAATTATTTCTTTGACTTTAACTCACAGAAATGTGTAAAACAGTACTGCTGTATAAACAAATCTAGGTTCAAAATGTTCAAATGAGATATTAAATGTAGTGAATTGAGTGGTCGTAATATAAATTATACAGTTCCAGTGTAATTTTTCCAGAAGTGGCGGGCTAGACAAACATTCTGGTCAGACTTTGCGGGTGAAATTCTGTATTTGATGCCATGACGGCATGAAACTAAGATAGGGGTTTTAAAGAGCAGGCGTTCAAATGTGATGTACACCTGATTGGTTGCCTTGCGAGGGCACTGGTAGTATGGAAATGTTGAATCAACCAATGAGATTGAATTAAATTGAACAATACGATCCCTCGTGGGAACTTCCAGTGGATCCAGGATATTACCCACTGGTTGACAGTAAGACTTGATCACTTTCTGTTCAGACAGACAGATCGATTTGGCCACTTCCACCTCAGACTGATCAGGAGAACATTGCCTTAATGCCAGCAGCGAAAAAATCACATGTTTGTTAGGTAACCCTGGATTATGACACCTTCGTAAAAATTACAAACTCAAAATACAAATTCTTGGAATTCAATAATTTGCTGCAGACAAACATCCCCTTTCCCTCCCAATGTCTTCCTAATTATTGCTTATGGTGACCCCTGAGTGTTGGATTTGTTTCCTTATATGTTGGATTTCTTTTACCAATGTGTGCTTCATAAAAAGTATGAAGATGTAAAAAGGCAGCTATTTTAAAAAATAAATTTTGCCAATTTTCAAGAAATGTTTCTTTGTCGTTTCTTTCTTTATGATGGGGGAAATCTCTTCGTCTGTCGGTGAGACATAAAATAAACCTTTGTAACATGGGATAGGCAGTGAACAATGCTAAGAGAAAGCCGAATATATGGCTAGGATGATGGACTGATGGCCAACGTGTCAATAAATGATGTAACACTTCCAGGCGCCATGCAGTCGAATTTCAGGCCATAAATAGAACCTAAACCAGGAAATGGTTACCACATCCGATTCCAATGTCTCTTCTTGGGTAAACACAAAATTGTATAGCAAAAGTTCAAAGAAAATATTATTTTCCAACCTCCAAATTGTAACAATTAGTGTTCGTGATTTTTCTACAAATGTGTTGCCAAAATGTGACTTACAGATGGGTTTCGTAATCTTTAAGACTGAAACTAATTTGATTACATAGACTAAGAGAGATGATAATAATAAATGATTTTAGGAGATAATTAAACTATGAAAGGTAAATAAGCTGAGTAGAGTTAGGCAGTCAGAACCTTGTGGATGTCCATTTTCAGCCAAAATGGTTGACATTATAGATTCACTACAACGTTGTAAAGAAGAGACCAGATTAGTGAAATGTGAGATTTGTGTTGTTCCTAAGAACTGTAACTAGAGCACAGGCTAATGAATTTATATGAACTGTTTTGTGTGAAACTTGACAATTGTGTTGTTAAAGTTATATTGTGGTATTGGATGGAGAACAATCAAGTTAAACTGGCTGGAACTCTAGAACCATGACTTATGTTATATGTCTGCTGCATGTTCATACGGTCTTCAGTAAGAGAGGGAGAGATGCTGAGAGAATTAACCACAAGTCAGTCTGCGCATTTTAAACACTAACACAGCTTAAAGATTAATTCTAGCATGTTTCTCTTATGTGTCCACACATTCTAAGTGTACTACAAAAACTGTCATCATTTCACACAACCTGCCCCCTTAAGGAAAATTCTCTACATATTTTGAGTAAAGTAAAATCAGCAACTAAGTACTACTCAAAAAGTGTAATGAAGAAAACACACACTCCACAGTGTGTCCCATCCAGCGTCATTGTCTTTGTTGTATTTCTTTACCCACAAGTATTTGACTGGTACTTTTCCATAATTCTATGTTAGTGATTTTGTCCTGCCATTTCCATCCTTTTATTCTGTGTAAGCATCCATTAATGAAGATCTGTATTTTCATGATTGACATTTTTGTTGTTCTCCATATTTCACAGCCATATAATAATACTTACTTAACACTGGAGTTGAACATTTTTAATTTTGTATTTAACCTAATTTCTTTGGACCTCCATATATTTCCCAGTGCAGTGAATGCTCCTCTTGCTTTTGATATCCTTATTTTGGCATCATTCTCTGTTCCTCCCTTTTTGAATATATTGCTGCCCAGATATGTAAGACTGTACATCTAGTAGGGGTATTTCTCATATTGTTATTTGGTTATTGCCAACTGCATTAATTCTCATAATTTTGGTCTCATCTCTATTTATTTTCAGTCCCAGCTGTTGTGATCTCTCAAGTATGGTCATTTTATCTTGTATCTGTTGATGAATATGTGATAAGAGAGCTATGTCATCAGCAAAGTCTAAGTCATTAAGTTGCTTAGTCAGTGATCACTGGATTCCGTTTCTGTTGTTCTGAGATGGATGTGCTACCAATGCCAGTCCTGGACCCTAGATGTAAAACAATAAGAAAAATAACCTCTACTCTAAAGAAATGTGTTAGATGAATGACAGGAAATAGCCTGAGAGATAGGATCAGAAATGAAGAAATGAGAAAAAAGCTACGAATAACCCCGCCATAGAATATATAAAGAAACAACAGATAAAATGGTTTGGCCAAGTGACAAGGCAGAAAGATCAAAACACAATAGAATGAGCCTTCAATAAACGTTGCGAGAACACCATACCCAAGGCCCAACCACGAAAAAGATGGATTGAAGGAATATTAGAAACAATAGGAAACATAACAGCAGCAGAGGTGAACAGAAGAGCAAAAGGACACATTATATCTCCCTCGATTCTGAAAGGCAAATGAAGAAGGAAAAAAGAAGTTGAAGACTTTTTTTTTAAAGCAGCACTTTTACATTACAATAGCAGTTTTGACTAAACGTGTTTTTGAAAAAAAAAAAATCTGCCAGCAATGACTTGTCAGGGGACACCGGCAAGAATAATTAGGAAGGTACACAGAGGGACAAAATTTCATAGAAAAAACTTTTTGCCCATGGCAAATCAAGAAATTTCAAGAATGTTTAATTTGCCTTCGTACATTTTACGAAGGTGTCATAATATAGGGTTAATGGGTATTTATCAGAGCAGCATAAACTAACACATAAAATGTTAGGTCACAGGCAGAAACTGACAAGACCCAATAAATTATAATTTTCTGTGTTTGCATGAATGGGTGTGGGTGGAAGGGGAGAAAGAGACAAAAGGATGAAATTAAAAAAATAAGGTTGATTTATAAAAACAAATTAATTGAAACATCCAGCATTAAAAACAAAAGACACTCTTTATATAACTGACCTTGTCAAAAAATATATTAACCACCTTTACAAGATCCTCATATGATTTGATATTGAGTTCCCTAATCTCTTGTGCCAGTCGTTGGAAATTTGTGGGTGTAAATCTGTTCAAAATAAACAGCAATCCTGCCTCCAAAGATTTTGGCTAAAAATATCAAAACACAAAAACGTGATATCAAGTAATCTATAACTGTGACATTCAAGGAATATAGTGAACAACCAAAACATACAATTTTATCATGGTCTTCATCTGTGTTATCATCTGTGCTACGGAGTTGGTGTATCTGAGATGAAGCCATCTTCAATGATACTACCAGTAGCATGTGGTGAGTGTGCTTCATATTAGAAAATGTGCAAAGAATGGGGATCTGTGCACTATGGAGTCATCTATTGTAAATGAAGATAGTGATGTGTTGACTAAACTAATCAATTCTATCACACTATGACATTCAATATTTTAAATTCCATTCACTACAACTTGCTAAATACATGAGCAAAGGAGGCAAAGGTACCTCACAACAGCAGAGCTGGAAGCTGTCAGCGAGCCACAGCTGATGGCTTGTGCCAGGATTGGTGAACCAGAACCATCCAGACCCTGTTCCACCTCTCCATGGTGCCTCCAAGGAGGGAAGACAACCCTGTACTCAAAAATGCTGTGCTGAAGTCAGATGTGTTGAGCCGAAAGGTTCAAATATCACAGTTTTATTGCAAACTGCAACACAAAACAGAAACGCCCACTTAATTTCCTTTTAAGGATGGATGACAAAGAGGTGTGATCCTTTAGTCATCGGGTGAACGCAAACGAACGAACGTATATGAGCAAAAAGTGAACTTTTGTTTACTATTTTTCCCCTTGCCAAATTAAAAAATTATACATTTTATTTTTATTTTCAATACTTTATAGTGGACAATTATCTGAGTTGAACACAAACTCAATGTTATTAACTTCTGTATAAAAGTTGTTTCTAACTAAAACAGGCCAAAGCATAAATCAAATTAGACATAATCTTAAAAAACCTAAAAATACTGTTAATTTGGTTATAGAAGGCCCCGGTATCACTGCAAACGAATTAAAATCCATAACTGCCCAACCGCCCGTGCCAGTGGAATCATCCGAATTACTAACTCATCTCCCAAAAAAAAAACGGTAGCTGTAGTCCCCATCATAGCAGTCTCAGCACACGCCAAAAGACATAAGGCGAAACCGCATAGAAAGTGAACACGGCCAACTGTTCCCTGTCATCCGATATCCATCATTGTATCAGAACATGATCAAAACGGATGAAACACACAGCTCACTGTGTGCACAGAGCACTTAACTCAGTAGCTCTTGCAACAAGTTGGACTTGGAATATGAGGAAACTGCAACAAGGAACACTTTTCAGACATAGCCTTCAATGGTTCCTGGCGCCTATCCACCATATTGCCCAGAAGTTCACGTTCTCCTGAAAATGATGATCGTCATAGTATTTAAATGTATAGCGCTTGATGATGTTAGGACATCGTGTTTGACTCCAACTCCGAACATACAAAACACAGTTCGTCATCAGATTATCCCCGCTGCACATCAAACAACAGATCGCAAGATTAGCGCATGGTCAGTCTTGGGACACACGATGAGCCATTATGATGACATAGCACGCACAAAATATCTGCGCCCATGGATTCCTGATTACTCTAGTGAATGCAGTCTACAACGAACGAAACATGGTGCAAATTCCCCAACGAGATAAAACTTCGGCTGACTTGACGGAGCCCACCACATTAATGCGTTGGAAATTGTAAATAACTTGCGGCAAACACCATCAACAGTCATTGAACAGCACTCATTGTGACATAAAACGCAGATCAACACTAGACGGTGGAAGGTCGCATTCACAACACTTGATTTGTCAAAATGGAGTATTGCCGTGCGTGCAACGCCAAGTCATTGGCATAGATATGATAAGTAGAACATCATTTCGACTTGAATTCAGAAAATTGCAACGGAAAGCCGAAATTGATCAGATTCCAAAGCAATTTCTGCAGCGATCAAGAGAACGTGACTTAGTTCCGCCGTCATGGAAACGGAAGTCCAAAAATTCAGTTAATGAAGTATATTAATAATATTTGAAGATAATGCATTCAAATAAAGTGGAACATTGTTCCAGTTAGAATATTGGACTATTTATCAAATGAAATAAAATCATCAAAATGGCAATACAGAATGGACAAATTTCCTGTTTTTGCATATCATCATCATCAAGTACCGAGCCCACTGGCGTAGGTGATAATGTCTCTCCACAACTTTTGATCTCGGCAGCTATTTATCATTTCTGTTGTTGACCTTCTGCCAAGCCATTCTCTTAAGCTGTCTGTTATTTTTTCTCTTTGCTTCCCTCTATCTCTTCGTCCCTCAATTTTTCCAGTTGTTACAATATATTCCAGTTGTTCTCTTCTCATTACATGGCCAAAAAATGATGATTGTTTCTTCCTAATATTGGAAATTAGCTCTCTTTTTGCTTTGACCTCTCTCAGAACATCTTCATTACTCTTCTTAGTTGCCCATGGTACTCTCCACATCCTTCTGTAAAACCACATTTCTACAGGCTCCAGTGATTTTCTTCTCTGTTGTCATATTGTCCATGATTCGCATCCATATGTTAAGACTGGCTCTACATAACATTTAAGAACTCTTTTTCTTGTTTCTATTGTCAAAAATGGATTGCATAGTATCTTCCTCATTTTTTGGAAAGCTGCTTTTGCCTGAGCCATTCTGCATCTCACCTCTTTTGTACATCTTCCGTCTAAGGTTAACAAAGTTCCCAAATATTTAAATTAAGTTCCCAAATATTTAAATTCATTTACCTGTTTTAATATTGTTCCGCTTGTCTTTATTTTGCACTGAGGTGATGTCTTTTTCTTTGTTGTTACCATTACTTCTGTCATTTTGCTATTAAGGCTGAGTCCTTTATTTTTGCTTTCTTTCACTATAATGTCCAACATTTCTTGTAACTCATTTTCACTCTTAGCGATTAAGACTGTATCATCAGCATACCTTAGATTATGTATATTTTGACCTCCAATTGTTATTCCAGGCATGTTCCTTAAGGATCTTAAAATAATCTCACTATAAATATTAAACAAATCTGGTGACAGCACACAACCTTGTCTAAAACCCTGTTTTATTTGTTGAAATATTCCCAATTGGTTTCCAGTTCTTGGAACAGTTGGCAGCTGTTTGTTGCCAGTACATGTTCTTTATTATTCTTAGATCTTTGCTGTTTAGATCTTGTTTCAAGGCAGAAAGAACAAAACACAACACAACGAGCCTTCAATAAGCAATGTGAGAACACCAGACTCAAGGGTTGACGACAAAAAAGATGGATCGATGGAATATTAAAATCACTAGGAAACATAACAGCAGCAGAAGTGAACAGAAGAGCAAAAGACTGCAAATTATATCTCCCCTCGACGCTGAAAGGCAAATGATGAAGGAATGAAGAAGATACCATGGACTTGCTTGCACACTTTAAAGAAAAGGTCATTCACTTAACAAACTGAACTTGATAGTCTGTAGCCATTAACCACAAAATATTTTTGCAACATTAGTCAAGTAGAACTTATAACACCCACTAAGGTAATGTCTACAGAATTAAAATAGTAGAACTTATAACACCCACTAAGGTAATGTCTACAGAATTAAAATAGTAGAACTTATAACATCCCCAAAGTAATGTCTACAGAATTAAAATAGTAGAACTTATAACATCCCCAAAGTAATGTCTACAGAATTAAAATAGTAGAACTTATAACATCCCCAAAGTAATGTCTACAGAATTAAAATAGTAGAACTTATAACATCCCCAAAGTAATGTCTACAGAATTAAAATAGTAGAACTTATAACATCCCCAAAGTAATGTCTACAGAATTAAAATAGTAGAACTTATAACACCCCCAAAGTAATGTCTACAGAATTAAAATAGTAGAACTTATAACACCCACTAAGGTAATGTCTACAGAATTAAAATAGTAGAACTTATAACACCCCCAAAGTAATGTCTACAGAATTAAAATAGTAGAACTTATAACACCCCCAAGGTAATGTCTACAGAATTAAAATAGTAGAACTTATAACACCCCCAAAGTAATGTCTACAGAATTAAATTAGTAGAACTTATAACACCAATTAAGATAATATCTGCAGAATTAAAATAGTAGAACTTATAACACCAACTAAGGTAATATCTACAGAATTAAAATAGTAGAACTTATAACACCAACTAAGGTAATGTATACAGAATTAAAATAGTAGAACTTATAACACCCCCAAGGTAATATCTACAGAATTAAAATAGTAGAGCTTATAACACCCCCAAGGTAATATCTACAGAATTAAAACAGTAGAACTTATAACACCCCCTAAGGTAATATCTACAGAATTAAAATAGTAGAACTTATAACACCCATTAAGGTAATGTCTACAGAACTAATGTAGTTTTTGAGAGTCTTTTAGGGTATGTCCTGCATCTAAGAGGTTAATTTGAGGCAGAAACACAGCATACACTTAGCCAAACCTTTTCTGTAGTTTCTTCTGTAGAAGCCTGCTTTATGGAGGGTTTCAATGGGTTCTCACATTGATGCAATGGTTGGATGTTCTGTGCATCAGTTTTTGAAAGAGCATGTTTCTTTCTTTTACCTTTTTTAGGTGCACACTGTGCAAGAGATAAACACACTTAAAATAAATTGATCTAGAAGACAAGATAAAAACAGAAAGTAAAATTTATTTCATAAAATAAGAAAATCATTGCAAATAGAATGAATATCAGAGCTGAGTTAAACTGAGAGACCAGTTATACATAAAGAACACTGAAAGATTAACAAACTTCTTGTATACTTCTGATTTTTCTTTCTTGTATATTTCTGATTTTTCTTTCTTGTATATTTCTGATTTTTCTTTCTTGTATACTTCTGATTTTTCTTTCTTGTATACTTCTGGTTTTTCTTTCTTGTATACTTCTGATTTTTCTTTCTTGTATACTTCTGATTTTTCTTTCTTGTATACTTCTGGTTTTAAAAATCCAATTTAGAGATGCAATAAACCTAAAACTATTAAAGAAAAGCTGATACAAATTAATTAAATAGACAAAAAATAACGAGAATTACACAAAAATCAGTTGAAAAAACATCCAGTTTATAATTTAATGAAATGTCTTGATAGAAGAACATTCTTTTATAGCAAATGATGAAAAAAAAATTCCAACAATGGCCAGGAATATTTCAAGAAGAAAGATCTTTTTAGAAGCTGCTGTTTCTTCCTTTGAGCTTGGATATAGAATTGTCTAGCCTGTTTCTGATTTTGTGACCAGAGTTGCCAGCCTCCAGCTGGATTAGTCCTTAGTAAGCTCCTCTGGCCACTGTTTTCATGACGTGTTTCTTCATATCACACTAACAGTTCCAAAGAAATAAAGGGCATTTCTTTGCCAGAAAACAATCCTCTGTATTGGACGGACATCTTTTGGAATCTGGCCATCCTCTATTCAGTAAAAGTTGCAGTCATCTTTGGCTGCAATGCCAGAGAATAGGAAATGTTTACAGTTTCTAGTAACTTTATGCACTTTATTATTGTTTATTTTTATTTGTATCTCATTATGAAATTTCAAGTTTCGGCAAGTAAACACACTCACTTTTTTTGCTGCTGTGTTTACAATTCTGACAAAGCAAAGTGTGGCACTTAACTTAGTAGCAAAGATCTTCTGATGTGGAGAGTCTAGAGTTTAAGCCCTAACTAAATGTCATTTTCAGTTTAATAATAGGCCAATAGCGATAGATAGTATACAATTCGCAATAGAGTTATTGGCAAGGTGGTGCCCACAATAAGTATGTTTAGCTTTGTATTGTATACTAACTTAGCAGTAGCTAACCACAGCACCAAACTTGGATACACTTCATTCAGCTGTCTACAGTTGACATTTACTTACTGGCAATCAGGCAAGACGAATATGGCAGACCACCGTGAAAGAGATTGGAGCCTCATCACGTAACACTCCAAAGAAAGCCATGGAGAGAAATTCTAACTACTGTATGTGTATTAAGAGCGAATTAAAAATAGCTACATGGAATGTTAGGACCTTATACCAACAAGGAAAATTAGAAAATCTAATGGTAGAAGCAGAGCGATTAAACATAGATATCTTAGGCATATCAGAAACAAGATGGAAGGAAAGTGGATACATACAAGACGATAAATATACCATAACCAATTCATAGACTGCCTAAAGGATATAAATCTAGACCACACAGACATACGACTAATATGTAATTTGTACTGGGAGCAAACAGCAATAATAAAATATAACAAGGAGAACTCTACCCCCATGGACATAAAAAGAGGAGTAAGACAAGGATGCATCCTATCACTAAGCTTGTTCAATCTATACACTGAGCAAATCTTTAAAAACATCTCAGAGATACCAGGCCTAAACATTAATGGAAAGATAATCAATAACCTAAGATATGCTGATGATACTGTTCTACTAGCAGAAAATCCTAAAGACCTACAACAATTGCTTAATGTGATAAACATAACAAGCAAAAAATATGGACTAGAAATGAATATCAAAAAGACTAAAACTATAATCATAAACAAAGAAAATTCTCAAAACCTACAATTAAATATCACAGTTGAGGGAATACATCTGGAGAAAGTCCAGAGCTACAACTACCTGGGACATACTATAACCAACGATGGAAAATGTAAAATTGAAATAAACAAAAGAATAGGTATGGCAAAAAGTAATTTTAATGCCATGAAAAATATACTAACAGCAAAACAGATATCAGCAGGGCTGATACTAAGAATGGCAAAATGTTACATCTTCTCAATATTCCTGTATGGTGCAGAAACATGGACATTAGACAAGAAAACAGAACAGAAAATTGAAGCCTTTGAAATGTGGATTTATAGAAGAATAGGTAGAATTGGATGAAAACAAAAGATAACAAACGATGAAGTTTTAAAACAACTGAAAATAAAAATATAACTACTAAATACAATTAAGACAAGACAAATGAAATTTTTGGGGCATCTTAAAAGACACAACAGTAACAGGCCAGCCTACTAAAAGTAATATTGGAAGGAAAAATACAAGAAGGTAAAAGAGGGAGACTAAGACTAACATGGATAACATCAAAAGATGGACACGTCAGTCTATGTCAATTCAGAGGAAGAGGTATGTTTACAGCACTCGGAAAACATGATAAATAATCAACAACAGAAAAAAATATGTAAATATGGACCAAGGCAGGATCGAACCCGTACTCAGTGGCAAGCGCCTTGCCACGAAAAGCCAAACGCTAGGGAACACTGCCACTCAGCTCTAAACATACCTCTTCCTCTGAATTGATTCACTGATTATCGCCTCGGAAGTTTCCCTCTATAATAATATTCATTTATTATTATTTGTCTTCAATCTATGTACTATGTCAGCCTGCACCATCAAAGCAAGAAACATAGTAGAATGGCGATTCATGGTAGCCAACCTTCGTTGCGGAGAAGGCACGCGATGATGATGATGAATCAGAGAAATCACCAATTTCAATCACCAAACTCAATTACTATAGTCCGTTCAGAAATTCATAACCACACTTGAATTAGCTTTACGTGATAACCGTTTGTTATTTTGCTTTCAACTTTTGCATGTAATCTTATAATATTGATGTCGTTATAGAAATATTTTTTGCTCTGAGAAATTTGATCTAGTTTAAAAGTTTTCTTCTTTAGGCTATATTAATTCACCCTGTTCGAATTTGACAGCATTTTAGGATATATACATTAATTTGGTGCGGTCGTTCACGTAAAATAGTTTGGCTATTGCAGAAACACTAAGTTCAGGAAAATCCCGTGCACAAAACTGAATTGTTATTGAACGACATGACGCACCACGGCCTGGGCATTAATTACCTAAGTGAAGGCGTATCTTTATTAATTTTGTGAAGACTCAGTAGACAATTTGTTGACTTTAAATACCAACATTTATATCTAAATTACAATGAGTTTGAAATGCAAATTTATAACTATGCAAAAGGTTACTGTTTTACTATATCAGCACTTCCTTAGGGAATTCAAGATGGGACAAAGTGCCTACTGCATCAAATACAAAAGAGCAAATTAGGACATGGCTTGCGAATGAAAATGTCAAATTTGACGACACATATTTAAAACCCGAATTGTTACAACTTGTGAAGAATACGAATAAGAAAAAGGTGTACCATGTTGACAAAATCATTGAGAAATACGGCCACACTAATTGTAACCAATTGAATTCATGTTTGCAAATACACATAACGAACAACACCCACAATTAAGCACTATGTAGATACGCTTCTATAGTCCGTTCAGATTCGTTTGCCTAGACATTAATTTATTTTTTTCAAAAACTTATTGTTCATTTGCATTGATCTTTTGAAGTTAGGTTTAGAATACTAATGTCGCTATAAAAATATTTTTTTATCAAAGAAATGTGATCCAGTTTCAAAGATGCCTTATTTAACCTATATTAAAAAAAAGTTAATCGATATTATAAACACCGGCGGGATTATGTAGATGCTTACATCTCACAGCTGATTCTTTAACATATAGGCATGACCTTCACGGCTGAATGCGCACCGTCCTAAAATAGTTATGTTTCCACTATAAATTTTTATAAAGAAATGTTACATATGAAATTTCCCGTTTAGCACAAAATGACATTTTAGCCGAAACCGGAAATTATGTGACGTCAAAATCACGGCCGTAGACTCGAGTTCGAGTCATAATTCAGAGGCAAATCTCAATATTTACAGAAAGGAGGCGGCACTATCCATATTATCTTCTGCAAGTCTATGTGAGAATGAATATAAAGGCAAAATATTTTACTGAGCATAACATTGCTATAAAGATTTATCAATACTTCTGCAGAGAGCGTAAAAAGGGACATCTTTATTGTTCTTTATCAAACCCTGAGAAGAGAACAATGCATATTTTAGGTTTGTGTAAACGTTCATTTGATCGAATAGTTAAAGGAAGCGGATATTTATTGCCAACAAATGCAAGAAAGCAAGGAAGGAAAGAAACGTTAGACAGTTTTGATAAGGACCTAGTAAAAAGAGAAATCTGTCGAATGTTTGATATAAACGAAGAAGTGACACTTAGAAAGTTGAAGCTTTGGCTGAAAACTAACAACGACATTGAAATATCAAAAACTTCATTATGGAAAATATTAAGAAGTGCAGGTTTCACCTTTAGAAAGTATGCTGGTGGAAAAACATTATTTGTGAGAAGCCACATCTAGTAGCTCTTAGAAGCAAGTATTTACGTGAAGTGAAGGAAATGCGCGAAAATGATTATGATATTGTTTATTTAGATGAAACTTGGATCAACGCCCATCATACAAATGAAAAGGAATGGCAGTTAGCAGATGGAAGTATTAAAAGATCAGTACCAAGCAGTAAAGGGCAACGTTTGATAGTTGCACATGCAGGTAGCAGACATAATGGGTTGTTGCAGAATGCTCATCTCGTTTTCATTTCAAAATCCATAGACAATAGAGACTACCACTCCGAAATGAATGGGCACATATTTAAAGACTGGATCGAGAAAAGTATCCTTCCAATATTAGATCGACCTTCTTGTCTGATAATGGACAATGCTTCATACCATAACGTAGTTAACGTAGAAGATAGAATCCCAACATCATCAAGTACAAAAGATGCAATCAAAACGTGGCTCATAAAAGAACACATACAAGTTAACGACAGCTACTTGAAACCCGAATTGCTTAGCCTTGTAAAACAGACACAACGTACAAAGATATTTAAAATAGACAAGTTAATTCAAGAACATGGCCATAGATGTTTGAGACTACCTCCATATCATGCACACTTAAATCCTATAGAACTAGTTTGGGCAAAAGTTAAAGGACACGTAGCATATACAAATAAAACTTTCAAATTATGCGATGTTGAGACACTTACAAATCAGGCTCTATCAAATATAAATAAAGACTACTGGGTAAAATGTGAGGATCATGTGTTACGACAAGAAGAGGAATATTGGAAAAAGGATGGTTTGTTGTTTGTTCAGCCGAAAGCAGTAATCGACCTATTTGACTCGTCTGATTCTGAATGATCATTACTCTGATTAAGTCTACAGATAAATAGTTTGATTTGCAAAATTTCCTAGTTGATTTGTTAAACAGTTTATTGTTCAAGACCACCCAAGCAATCAAAAATATGTTATAAGCAAACCAACAACCATTACTTTGAATGGAAGCCTGCTTGAGTCAGTACAGAAGTTCAGCTATCTTGGATCCACTATTACAGCCACACTTTCCTTAGATGAGGAACTAAATGTACGTATTTGAAAGGCAGCGACAACATTTGGGAAACTCACACCAAGAGCATGGAACTATATCAAATTGACTCTACGAACAAAAGTTCTATATATAATTTAAAATTTGTATACTTGCCACCCAGTAAAATTTTATGGACACGCCTATGGGTCATCGTTGCACTAGATTACTGTAAAACATTTTGATTAGGGTCAAAATAATAGTTACATGGGCAAAGATCAAAGGAATTCGCCGCTTAAGAAAACCGTTATAGCTAGACATCGAGTAACGCATATGTTCTCGTGACATGGACATTTTAACACCGTATGCCAAAAATCATGTGAAATCATCAAGAACTTTTTGAATTATAAATCATAACATCTCGGCAAAACGATTCTGAACGGACTTAGTACTTCGGTATCCGATAGACGCGGTTCCGGATTTTTTGGTTGCCAGGCAAACAGGCCATTTTTTGCCTTTTGCGCATGTCAAATAACTTCCGAATAAACATCGTAGTAAATCGTTTTCCAACGATGTTTAAGGACGCCATTTTCCGGAAATTAATTAGCTTTCTCACAATGAGGCTCCTATACGCCGATTGGTGAAGTCAAAAGAGATCTAGAACGATTGCTTCATAATTGTAAACTAATTTTCCAGCAAGATACGCAGTTTTCATCAAATTTTCACCCAAAATAAGGTAAGATTAAGTTAAATAATGTGGATATTTAGATTTAGCGTCCATTTTTACATAAGTATGTGAAATTTCAAAGTGATCCGTGTTTTAATAATACGGCAGTCAAAAAAAATCATGATTTTGCATTGTCCATATGAAAACTATGGGGCGATCAGCGACTTGTCCACTGTTGAACTTTAATTAATTGCAGAAAAATATCCTGCTAACGTAGATAGAAATAATAAAGATAACCTGATTCTATAACCACTTCTACATATTTGTGAGAAATTTTAAAATGATCTGTCGGGCAGCATTGAAATTATCGGCATTTAAACGACCACACCATTATCGGAAATTTCGCCATTGAACAAACATGGCGGCGACCAGCTGGATCAGCGACTTGTCCACTGTTGAACTTTAATTAATTGCAGAATAATAACCTGCTAACGTAGACAGAAATAATAAAGATAACCTGATTCTATAACCACTTCTACATATTTGTGAGAAATTTTAAAATGATCTGTCGGGCAGCATTGAAATTATCGGCATTTAAACGACCACACCATTATCAGAAAATTTTGTCCATTGCGACGGATAAAGAATCATCAGCTGGGCGATCAGCCGGCTGGATAAGCGACGCCCACTATGACCTATTTCCACTGTTGAACTTTAATTCATTGCAGAATAAAAACCTGCTAACGTATACAGAAATAATAAAGATAACCTGATTCTATAACCACTTCTACATATTTGTGAGAAATTTTAAATGGATCTGTCGACCAGCATTGAAATTATCGGCATTTTAACGACCACACCGGACCGTGATTCACGGATTCATTTAACAGAAATTTCCCCCATGTTTGGGCTATTCAACCATCATCATGTGCCTCTACTACTCTGTCTAATTCATACTCACTGAACGGTTTATTTTTTTACTTATTTTTCATTTTACTTTAGTTATTTTTCATTGAATTGAATATTCACTCATTAATCATCTAATTTTTTTTTAAATGAATAAATGTATGGTTGATTTACTAAATTATATTCATTCAATCAATCATTCTTCTTTCCTTCCTTAGTACTTAGTTGTCAATTTATATTTATTTGTCTTTCACTACTTAACTTTCAGCGTTGAGTTTGAGTGGGGATTTCAATCATTATTTTATTTGTACAATCTAACAATCATGTACTGTACAAGGTACATTATATATAATTTAATATAATAAATATTTTTGTATTTTATTATACATAAATATGTTGAAACTAATGAATGATCATTATGTGAAGTATTAAATAATTTTCCACCCCCTCCCCACAGTTGAAGAATCAGCCCTGAAATTTCCGCCTGAAAGTGCCACACGCAAGTGAATTGGAAATGGAATTGCAAGGTGACAAAAGTAAGAAGACCATTAAGGAGTTAATGACACATCTTGCTGCCTTCCCCGCAGAATACCCCTTAAAAAAGGGTTATGTTGCAAGGCTGTTGTTGGGGGAAGGCGTGAAGAAACCTTTTCAAAAGTCTTCTAATGTAAAAGAAGTTTGTAATGAAATTTTAACTTTTGTACGGACTGTTGAGTCCCGCCAAATTGATGAAAGTTCTTTTTTAAAGAACTTACAGAATTTTAACAAATTTTTTAAAAATAAAAGAGATGCTTTAAATGCTGAACGTTTGGCGTATATACTTAATTTTTGTAATGAAATGTTCCCAATTCCTTTTATTGAGCCTGATATTGTTCCTGTCATTGAACCATCATTTTTTTCTGCTGGACCCTCCACAAGTGACGAAACTGCCCTTTCTGCTGGACCCTCCACGAGTGACGTAGCTGCACTTGTCATTAGTGACAAGTCGGATACGTCACCATCACTAAAACGACTTAGACATGCTTGCGAGCATTGTACAGACAAACAACGGACAATAAATAATATGCAAAAAAATAATGCTCGCTTGCGTAAACAGTTGACAGTACTTAGACGACAGTACACGACATACCTAGGCTATCCACCTGGGAAAATTACAGAAATAATCAACAAAAAAGATAAGAAAATAAAATCATTGGGAGATAAGTATAAAGCTGTGATTCAAACTAACAGCACTTCTTTTTTTGTTAAAAATAGAATTCAAAATTTACAAAACGGAATTAAAAGTTCAAAAGAAAACTTCGCACATGCCAGGAGCTGATCAGAAACTACGAGAATAGATTAAGTCAACTTGAAAAAAGAAAAACTTAATCTTTCAAATAGAAATGATCAGCTCAAGCGTGATAATTCACGGCTAAAATTAAGTAGAGAAATTGTTCAACAAGATTTGGTCAAAAAACAAAAAGTAAATATAGAGACTATTTCTGTACTTGAAAACCAGGTTGTAGAGCTGAGCGAAGAACTGAGTGAGGCCACTACTAGTGCTGTTGTTGAGGTGAAAGCAGATGGTAGACAGTATAGCTATCAATTAAGGAAGTGTTTATATAAGTGTTTATTGAGTAATGTTGGTGTTAAGTGTTCTGAATTGTTAGCCTATATCTTTTCTACTATGTTTCCTGTGTCTCGTTTTACAGTCTCTAATTTGCCTTGTCCAAGTGTTGTGGCACAGATGTCATATGAGATAGGTGTTTTGTCTTCTCTTCAGGTAGGGTACCTGCTACATAACTCTACATGTTGCACACTGTCGTGGGATGCTACTTCAATTGATGGTCAACATATCAATGAAGTGCACATGACCACGACTGTGGATGATAAGCAAACCTCCTTAGTTATTAGTATTGGTCTTCTTTCAGGAGGGTCAGCTGATGATTATGAAAACCATATCAGCCATAGCCTCTCGGACATCTTCAAAATATACAGCGTTTACAGTGGCAATGATGAGTCTGAAGTAGGGTCGCACATCTTGCAGACAATCAAGAGCACCCTTACAGACCGAGCCCCTGTAAATAACTGTGTTGTTCGGAGACTTGAAGAGAGGTACAATATTAGGATTTATGATTTGAAATGCCATGTCCACCCTCTGGATGGTCTGGCAAGTGCTGCCAGACTCACGCTTGCAAGATTGGACAGTGAGTGGAAGGATATTACTTCAACCCCAACAGGCTGTGTGGTTTCTAACTTGATCCACAATCTTTCAAAACTAAGGTACAAACAAGGTTCTGGGGATCCACAGGGATTACAAACATTCCTGCAGGGTAAGAACCTGAAATCTGGCACCATCCTCAGGTATGTGGGGAACAGAATTCATGTTCTGTTCCATATGGCAGCAACTGTTTACTGTTTAAGAAGCACCTTCGTGGAATTCTTAAAAGAAAGGAACAGTTTCTTGAAAAAAGCCATCTATAAGCAGCTGATGGATGGTGACACCCAGATTCAGCTTCAAGCCCTGGGTATGTTTTCCAAGTTCCTGACTGGACCCCGGATGGAAGTTATTTATAAGAACCGGGAGGGCTTGAGCAATCTTTTAATTAGGGATAAGTATGGGAAGTTGTTAGAGTACCTTAGAAAGATTGTGGAAGAGCCATCATATATCTACACCTGCACACACAATGCTTTTGACCTTCCCTTTGACACTGCAGATAAAGATATAGATCTCCTCAGAAAATTTGAACAGGGATCAAATCTGGACAAAACTTATGAGACAGTAAAAGCCCTGGCAACTTCTTTCATTGAGAAGCTTGAGCGTCAGTTAGGTCCATATCTGTATGGTGATCTGTCCAGACCTACAGATGAAATGCTCATTGCCACTGCCTCAGCACCAGCACATAACATGAAAGCTGAGAGAGTGCTGGGCATGATGGATGCTCTCTGGCGACGAGCTCCAAATGCAAACCTTGGTTTCATTGATGGAAAGAGCAAAGCGGCACAGAATGGGACGCTTGAGTGGCTTGAGACACTATCTGATGATGAGCAGGCCCGAGCTGTGAAGTTTGCTCTCAAACATGGAGCTAAGATAAGGTTGCAGACAGTGGCCAGGGAACAAGCTGTCCATAAAGTCCAACTGAGGAAGCAAACTGCACGGCGTCAGAAGGTAGAGGATGCTGACAGGAAGAGGCTAGAGGCACTGATTAAGACAGCCATCTCTAACAATCAGCACCTAAATACCATAGACGCATTCAGTGCAGTGGATGCTGATGTAGTGGACAGATTGGAAGGAGTTGTGCGACGCACCACTTCTATTGTAGGTGAAACACTACATCATACATGGACAGTAGGTGAATGTGATGTCACATACACTGAAACAGTTTTGTCTGTCAATGCAGAGGGGGATCTAACAAAGCAGAGTGTGTGTCTCAGGTGTAGACTGGATGACCCAGATTTCATACAGTCTGAATACGACATGCCATTAGTTAAGTTTTTGGCAGATTTTGCTTTTGGTGATGTGGTATTTTTGTAAGTATGTTTCCATCTACTGTCCTTTTGAGCTGACGATATGGCATGCAGAACCCCAATTTCAAAAACAGAAACCAATATGGCTCATATTGTAGATTTTAAGTATGTTTCATAATCATCACGTACCGGACCTACTGGCGTAGGTGATCATGTCTCTTCACAACTTTCGATGTTGACAGTTATTTATCTTTTCTGTTGTCGGCCTTCTTTCAAGCCGTTCTCTTAAGCTGTCTGGTATTTTTTATCTTTGCTTACTCTCTTCGTCCCTCAATTTTCCAAGTTGTCATAATAAATTCCAGCTGTTCCCTTCTCATTGCACGACCAAAAAATGATGATTGTTTCTTCTTTCTTTTGGAAATTAGCTCTCTTTTTGCTTTGACCTCTCTCAGAACATCTTCATTACTCTTCTTAGCTGTCCATGGTACTCCAAACATTCTTCTGTAAAACCACATTTCTACAGACTCCAGTGATTTTCTTGTCTGTTGTCCTATTGTTCATGATTCGCATCCATATGTTAAGACTGGTTCTACATAACATTTAAAAATTCTGTGTCTTTTTATGTTTCTATTGTCAAAAATGGTATGTATGTTCAGTGTATGCTATTATCCCATATAAGTGTTTTTTCGTAATACATATTAGCATTAGACATACATTGTTCATTATATGTTGACAATGACATTAGTAAAAAGTCAAGTCTTTTAGTTAGTTGACAGCTAATCCTTGCTATTCACCAGACAACATCATTAGTGATCAGGTCTTTTAAGTTAACAAAATTTGTGTTTTTTGCTTTTTGTGTTTATAAAAAAATTTCATAAATATAAATATTGCATCTGTGCAGCGTTAATACTGAATTTAAATAATCATATTAACATTCCCCAGTTTATCGCTCAGCTCACAAGATTGTAAATATCTTTTAATTGTTTTTTTTTTTCATATTCATTGCTAAATATCTGACAGTGGATGGGTCCAGCTTTATTAATTTTTCTGCTTTGAATAAATGTCATTTTTCAAATGTCCTGTGTGTAATTTAAATGTGCATTTTGTGGTTTGTAATAAATAAACTCGAACAATGGTTATTATATTTTGTTTGTTTAAACGATCATCCTCTGATGCCCAGATTGCTTCATATTGTGAAGTCTGGATACATTTTTCTACCTCTGGTAACAAAAATTAAATTTATTGAACAAATGATAAATATCTATTGAAGTGTCTAATTATTTAATGGAGTCATTTTTAATAAAGAAATGTCATTAATATAACTATTGAATTGCATCTATGCAGCTTTAATCTTAGCATTCCCCAGTTTATCGCTGAAATCAAAAAATTTTTTATATCTTTTAATTTGTTTTGTTTTTGGCATCATGCCCATTGCTAAGTACGTTTCTGACAGTTGATGTAGCCTGCTGTGTTATTTTTTCTGCTTTGAATAAATGTCATTTTACAAATGTCCTGTGTGTAATTTAAATGTGCATTTTGTGGTTTGTAATAAATAAACTCGAACAATGGTTATTATATTTTGTTTGTTTAAACGATCATCCTCTGATGCCCAGATTGCTTCATATTGTGAAGTCTGGATACATTTTTCTACCTCTGGTAACAAAAATTAAATTTATTGAACAAATGATAAATATCTATTGAAGTGTCTAATTATTTAATGGAGTCATTTTTAATAAAGAAATGTCATTAATATAACTATTGAATTGCATCTATGCAGCTTTAATCTTAGCATTCCCCAGTTTATCGCTGAAATCAAAAAATTTTTTATATCTTTTAATTTGTTTTGTTTTTGGCATCATGCCCATTGCTAAGTACGTTTCTGACAGTTGATGTAGCCTGCTGTGTTATTTTTTCTGCTTTGAATAAATGTCATTTTACAAATGTCCTGTGTGTAATTTAAATGTGCATTTTGTGGTTTGTAATAAATAAACTCGAACAATGGTAATTTTATTTTGTTTGTTTAAACGATCATCCTCTGATGCCCAGATTGCTTCATATTGTGAAGTCTGGATACATTTTTCTACCTCTGGTAACAAAAATTAAATTTATTGAACAAATGATAAATATCTATTGAAGTGTCTAATTATTTAATGGAGTCATTTTTAATAAAGAAATGTCATTAATATAACTATTGAATTGCATCTATGCAGCTTTAATCTTAGCATTCCCCAGTTTATCGCTGAAATCAAAAAATTTTTTATATCTTTTAATTTGTTTTGTTTTTGGCATCATGCCCATTGCTAAGTACGTTTCTGACAGTTGATGTAGCCTGCTGTGTTATTTTTTCTGCTTTGAATAAATGTCATTTTACAAATGTCCTGTGTGTAATTTAAATGTGCATTTTGTGGTTTGTAATAAATAAACTCGAACAATGGTAATTTTATTTTGTTTGTTTAAACGATCATCCTCTGATGCCCAGATTGCTTCATATTGTGAAGTCTGGATACATTTTTCTACCTCTGGTAACAAAAATTAAATTTATTGAACAAATGATAAATATCTATTGAAGTGTCTAATTATTTAATGGAGTCATTTTTAATAAAGAAATGTCATTAATATAACTATTGAATTGCATCTATGCAGCTTTAATCTTAGCATTCCCCAGTTTATCGCTGAAATCAAAAAATTTTTTATATCTTTTAATTTGTTTTGTTTTTGGCATCATGCCCATTGCTAAGTACGTTTCTGACAGTTGATGTAGCCTGCTGTGTTATTTTTTCTGCTTTGAATAAATGTCATTTTACAAATGTCCTGTGTGTAATTTAAATGTGCATTTTGTGGTTTGTAATAAATAAACTCGAACAATGGTAATTTAATAAACTTTTACTTATTTCTCCCTAATGTGATTTTTGTTTGCTTTTTTGTTTTTTGTTTGTTTACATGATCATCCTCTGATGAGCATATTGCCTCATGTTGTAAAGTCTATTTAACGTTTTCTACCTCTGGTAAAAAAAATTAAATTCATTGAACAGCTAATAATAAATAGCTATTGAAGTGTCTAATTCACTGATACGTGGCTGGTTTATTTATATATTGTAAACACATAACAATAATGATGTGACTTCTTTAGCAGAAAATCGGTATTATTTCTATGTGAATCATATAAATTTATAATTATTCTTACATAAATTGCAGAGAATGACTTATTTTTGACGAAATGACAGTTATTTTGATATAAATCAATGTAAATGACTTATTTTTTACGCAAATCAAATAAAAGTATTATTTCTTTTATATGAAACACCAAATATAATGATTATTTTAAAAATCTACACCACATATAATGATAATAAT
Organism: Megaustenia siamemsis; assembly: GCA_032433765.1. Lineage (NCBI taxonomy): Eukaryota > Metazoa > Mollusca > Gastropoda > Stylommatophora > Ariophantidae > Megaustenia > Megaustenia siamemsis. Next base: position 28,829,464 of record JAVIAB010000088.1, read on the forward strand.
TTTTGGCTTAAAAAAAAAATTGGCTTTTTTTTTTAAATTTGGCTTTTTTTTGCATGCCCAATCTGGCGCTATGGTTTTTTCTTCTTTGCATCATTTGACACAGTAATAATTCACTTTAAAAATCGTAACTTTTTTTCTAATTGTCGTACAAGCATGATTCAGGTATCATTGTTTTACTCACTTTGAGGGCTATTTAGCTATACTGGTTTCAATTATTAGAAATTATTTTGAAAAAAAAGTCAAAGTACTGACTATAATATAAATTACATAAATAGACACATAAAAAAAAAGAATATAATATAAGACTTAAAACTAACAGTAATTCACTTAAACTTTACTTAAACTATTTGTTTTCAATATTTAAAAAAATAATTATAAAATGTGTGTCAATTTCAAAGTTTGTTTTAGTTTCAGTTTCAAGTTTGATGTTAACTGTATAAGTCAAGTCATAAAGTAAAGTGTTAGTAGTACCTCAGCTGGGCCTTCACCAAGAATTATTGTTTGTCCATTTTTGAACGCATCTACCCACTTGTACATTTCTCTCACGCTAATGCAGGAACATCCATACTGTAGCAGCATTCTTCTATGAATTTCACATGGCTTCACACCCTCCGACCACAAAAATCGAATAACAGCCCGTTGTTCCTCAATGGTACAGACACTTAAGGGTGTCACCAGGTCCATTGTTTATGTTGTGCCAGGGTTGCCAGATGAAAACTTTGTTGTTCAGCCAAACGGTACTTTAAAATAAACGCCAGGGAAAAGGCCAAAACGTATTTCTCATACTGGTCTTACATGAACTCTCTCTCTCTCTCTCTCTGCGATCAGGACTCAATAAGAGTAGGATTCCAGACTCCCACATGAAGTCAGCTGTCAGGTTAAGTGTGTTGATCGCCTCCACAGACAGAACATCACATTTAGAGTCTGCCAGATCCACTCTGACTGAACACCCGTTAATACGTTGCACTGTGTTTTGCGCCAGTGGCCCAGTGCATCCGATTTCAGCCAGCATTTTATTCAGGTTCGCTTCCCTTAGCCTTTGATTGTCCCCAATCTTCCTGCAAGGCAGCAGATTGTCTTTTCTGTAGGGGATTCTGCCCTTAGATGGTCTGCCCTCCCGGGTTTACGGGCACCATCTGCCCGAGTCACTAGAGGTGACTAACACAGACATGCACACATAAAGATATGAGATTTGAATAACACAGACATGTACACAGCGAATACGAGACATGACTAACACCGACACACATCAAGATATGAGATATGACTAACACAGACATACACGCGAAGATATGACACTTGACTAACATAGACATGCACACAAAGATATGACTGACATAGACATGCACACACAAAGATATGAGATGTGACTTACACAGCCATGCACACACAAGGATATGAGATTTGTCAAACACAGACATGCACACACAAAGATATGAGATATGACCAACACAAACATGCACACAAAGATGTGAGATATCCCTAACCCAGACATGCACACACAAAGATATGACACATGACTAACACAGATGCACACTAAGTTATGAGATATTACTAAACTCAGACGCACATAAAGATATGAGACATGATTAACACGGACACACCAAGATATGAGATAAGACTAACATGACACAAACCTAGAGATGATGGATAGAATGACGTCATGGGACGCACCAAGATGGCACCTTATTTACATTCCAGTAATTTAAAGAATGACTCATCTTAATGTGTTTCTGTGCCAGTCATGGCCCATCTCTCACACCAAGATATGAGATATGACTAACATGACACACACCAAGATATTAGCCATGGTAAGCACACACACACACAAGCTAAGATATGAGCCACGGCTTCACGGAAAAACACCAAGAAATGAACCATGTCCAGCACAGAAACACATTAAGGTATCCATATGCTTGGGTTTGTTGTAGTACTCTTCTTAACGTGGGAATCATCGACATACGAGACGCAGGCCCCGATTAACTGTTCACAGGTTTCGTTCAAACAGTTGTCCGGAGATTTGAGAGAGCAGTCTGACCCGTAGAACGTTCCCTTGCATGCACAGTTCCCGGTTGACTGTTCACAGGTGTCGTTGAAACAGTTGTCCGGAGATTTGAGAGTGCAGTCTGACCCGTAGAACGTTCCCTTGCACGTACAGTCTGCACTTTCCGGGTCACATATGATGTCACAGCCATCAGAACACGTCTGTTCGCACTGTAGGCCAAAATTACCATCGGGACAAGTGTCACCACAGGTGTAGCCAGGACGTTTACACTGTAGGCATTTTCCGGATTTTTCCTCACATAAAGGACAGACACTAAGACAAGACCCGGAGCAGTCGTGTCCATAGATCGCATGTAAACAGTTGCCGTGACACGTACCTATGATGACGTTGCAGCCTCTGCAACACCCACTACATACTGCACAAAACGACCAAGAATGCCCGTCCAGACAATAGGAGTCTGTAAATGTTTGCACCGCACTCACCGTCAGTGCACTATCGGCTTGCGAAATGGTCGATGAGAACTAAAACTTAATGTGTGCCATTGTCGCTTGTGTGGTGACTACAATAGTGTTCACAGAAATGTTTGGGTATAATATATCATTATACTGGAACACTACACCGCCACTGTCAGAGAAAGCCTGTAGAGTGGCATTCTTTACCCGAATCATAGTGCTAGCTCGATGATAAATTCGAATGGTGTGAGTCTTCCAGGGACGTGGAGTAGTTCAGATACCAGTAAACAGAATTGGCTCCACTTCTCAATTGTGTGTGTGTGCAGTCATTGTCATAGAGATTGGTCTTTGTTTTGTCATTAACTGCAGCCTCTGGTCCACATCCGTCTCCTGTATAACAAGTATTAAATGTGTCGGTCTGGTTTGTGTTCTGTTTGAGAGCCACATTCCGACCCCCGCCAATGTTGATGGAGCAGGTATTTTCAACTATCGCCCCTTCAATCCGTAACTTGTTGATCAGACCAGCCCCAGAACAAAAGAGATGGATCTCGTGCGAACTAACTACAAACCTTGATTCATTGTTACATGAGGCAGAACCATTTAGTTTTACCGTGAAACTGTCCAGATCTATTAAGTCATTCATACAAATCCTAAACCAGGAGAACGACAAAGATTGATTGAGAGTTGCCTCAACTGATGTAGAATACGTGTCTGGATTACGTGTGGTGTCGTTGTTATCAAACAGGAAAGCAGGTTCAGATTTTTGGGCGTATTTATAAACGAGATCCAAGTACTGACACTGGGGTCCGAAATATTCGGACATGAACTCAGAAATGCTCTAATGGGAGCTGTCAAAGTGTTTGTATATTGGGACGCATTTGACTGGTGGCCATGGAGACGCGTGCACCAAGTTACTGTTGCTATGACAATAATAGTAATAATAGCTTATTAAATCGTAACCCTGAAAAAAATGGTAACCCTGAAAAAAAAAAAAATGTCTTTACTTAATACAAAAATTAAATCGCTTAAACAGACAGCTGACTTCATGAGAGAGTCTGGAATCCTACTTTGATTGAGTCTTGATCTCAGAGAGAGAGAGAGAGAGAGAGAGAGAGAGAGAGAGAGATAGAGAGAGAAAGAGAGATTAGAAATTCTAATTACACGTTAACGTTGGCAAGCTGTGTAAAATTTAGCAACAAGTGTCGCGCGCATCATGACAGTAAATCGAGGTGCCGCGTTGGGCAGCGATGTTCTAGAACAGAACATGCTACTGCCGAACCTGTGACAACAGCAGTCTACAAGAGTTCTGGCATATCCGGATTATCTTCTGAAGTGCTCTATCTTTTTAAGGACTGCGGTTCCACTGTACAGTTACTCTTCCACGCTAGTGGGCGAGGGCCATGTTTTCCCCCTCAAGTCTGCGTACAATGGACAGTCGTGTAGCTTGTGTTTTGCTGTCATGTCTATACTAGGGTGCTGTGGCAGAAACCGGTGGTAACTTTTTTGAGTTTGGAGTACAAGTAGCTGTTGTGGCCATTGCACACGCGGAGTATAACTTGATCTCCCCTAGACTGTTCGTAACAACAATCCCTCTTCGTAATGTGTTGGGCAGTCTATATAGATGCATGATATTGCTATTTTATGGTGGATTTAACTTCGTTAAAGACCAGGTATTCTTCATGTGGTAGTTCCCCTCCTTTGGCCAGCCTGTCTGCTTGCTCCTTTACTTTAGTAGTGCAATCCACTAGATCACAACTACCCAGGGACTGTAGCACAGCTGCACTAAGATTGTCATCAGCTTACCTAGCACTCTATTTCTAAAGGATTTCAGTAATTTTACAGCTGACAGCGTTTGTCTGTCGGTAACACCAGTTTACTTTGCTACTGACCTTTGGAAACACGCCAGTCGAAAACTGTTCAATGTATGTAGAAAGTCTTTATTGCACGGAACATCTTCTTTTCTATAATTGGGTCCATATTGAAGGTTGACCATTTTACTATCTCTTGAACATATTGAATTTACCTGTTCAGAGTGCAATGATGAAGACCCGCTAATAACTCAGTAACCTTGTCTCTTGTCTTGATGGTCAATGTTGTCATAGATTCAACTGTTCACATTTTGATATTATCAGTCCACTTTAGTCTGCTCTGCCTCAGCTAGCTCTTCTTCTTCTACCTTTTTAGCTCCCAGTGGAGCATAGGTCTTCAACAAACACTTTCCAAGTCGTTCTGTTTTTTGCCATTCTTTTAAGATCATTCCATGTCTTCCCCATCATCTTCACCTCTGCTTCTATCTATGTTCTCCAAGAATTCCTTGGTCTTCCTCTTTGTCTTTTCCCCTGGGGATTCCAAAAAAGGGCCTGTTGTGTAATACTCTCAGTTGGCGTCCGTAGTGTGTGTCCTATCCAGCGCCATCGTCTTCGCTGTATCTCTTTATCCACTGGTGTTTGACTGGTACATTTCCATAATTCTATGTTAGTGATTTTGTCCTGCCATTTCCATCTTTTTATCCTGCGTAAACATCCATTAATGAAAGTCTGTATCTTCGTAATTGTCAATTTTGTTGTTCTCCGTGTTTCACAGCCATATAATAGGACAGCCTTAACATTTGAGTTGAAAATTTCTATTTTTGTATTTAACCTAATTTCTTTGGATTTCCATATGTTTCCCAGTGCAATGAAAGCTCCTCTTGCTTTTGATATCCTTATTTATATATAGTATGCCCTAGCCATTCTTACTGTCAGTACGACTCAAATTGATAGGCTGGAGAAAATACAAAATGAAGCCATGCGCATTATCCTGGGATGTACGAGGGACACTCCCTGTGTGGCAATGAGGTATCTTCTTGACTTTCCAACCATGGATGACAGAATCAAGATCTGGAGAGCATGAGCATACCTGAAGATTAGTACAGATACAGAGCATCCATTGCACCACGTGCTCAACACAGAGAAAGGTACCAGGCTAAAAAGAGGCAAATCATGGGTGAGCCGAGCAGAAGATGTCATCAAACAGGTCTGTGAGCTTACCAATCTCAGCGTTGGTGAGGAGTGGATACCGGTGCCTACGTCATTCAAGGGGACTTTCTCATGTATTGTCACACTCGACAGGAAAAGTAGGGAACAGAACCCGGTCGTGGTTAATGCTGAGGTCAACGGTCTCATCTGCGATAACACCGATGAGAAAGATGCAGTCATCTATACAGACGGATCTGTAAGACGACACGAAAGAAGTGCATGGGCATTTACAGCACGTTCGGCAGGCAGAATAGCCAGGGAAGACAGTGGTGCATACGCCATGACCACGAGTAGCATGACAATGGAGGTGATGGCAGTGACCAAGGCATTCAAATGGTTAGAGTCACAAGACTACATCCACGCATGTATACTGAGTGATTCGATGAGCATGATAAAAAAAAGTGGAGGCGGGCTTTGTACGCATGCAATGGGTAGAGTCGTTGCAGAAATCCAAAATACGTAAGGTCACCTTTGTCTATGTCCCTGGACATGCGGGAGTACGGGGAAATGAGAGAGCGGACAGGTTGGCTAGCTGCGCTGTCGTTGAGGACGGGCAACCGATGGATCGGGCGGACATCATCAATGCACTCCGAGATGTGGGAAGAGCACAGGACTTCGACAAACACAGATCAACGTCGCTTCTTCGGATGATGGAAATGGGAGTTAAGATGGGCACAGCCAGAAATGAGAAACTTGGTGGCCGTGTAAGAAGACTTATCAACCAACATAGAACTGGAGTCGTCAGTCGCTGGACACTGAGGGAATTGCTGAGGAGGGGATCTGAGCACCTATGGACATGTTCGGAGTGCAATGATGATGACCCGCAAATAACTCAATAACTCAATCCTTATTTTGGTATCATTTTCTGTTCCTCCCTCTTTATCTTTATTACTGCCCAGATATATGTAAGATTGTACATCTAATAGAGGTATTTCTCCTAGTTTTATTTGGTTATTGCCAACTGCATTAATTATCATAATGTTAGTCTTATCTCTATTAATCTTCAGTCCTATCTGTTGTGATATCTCATCAAGTATGTTCATTTTATCCTGCATCTGTTAATGGCTGTATGATAGGAGAGCTATGTCATCAGCAAAGTCTAAATCATCAAGTTGTTTGGTCAGTGACCACTGGATTCCATTTCTGTTGTTTTGAGTTATTTTCATAATCCAATCTATGGCCAGTAGAAAGAGAAATGGAGACAGAAGGCATCCCTGCCTTACTCCCGTTCTTATTTCAAATGATTCTGTAATCTGTCCTTCATGCACCACATTAAATTTCGTTCCTTCATACTTTGTTTTTATCAGGTTAATAAACTTTATGGGGATTCCGTAATGACTCAGCAACTTCCAAACCATTCTTCTGTCTAAACTATCAAATGCCTTTTCGTAATCTATGAATCCAACATAAAGTGGGGATTTTAGTTCTAAACTTTGTTCAACTATTATACGTAGAGTAGTTATTTTATCAGCACATGATCTGTTCTTCCTAAAACCTGCTTGTTCATCTCTCAAATGTTTCTCTATGGCCTCTTTTAGTCTCTCCAGAATGATTCTGTTTAATATTTTTCCTGGCACTGATAGTAGCATAATTCCCCTATAATTTGTGCACTCCTGTAAACTTCCTTTGTTTGGTAGTTTGATCATATAACCTTCTTTCCAGTCTTTAGGTATTTCTTCCCTCTCCCAAATTTTACCTAATAGATTATGTAGCATCTTGGTAGAGGTGTTAGTATCTGCTTTGATGGCTTCCGAAGGAATTTCATCTGGTCCTGTGGCTTTACCATTTTTTAATAGCATGATGGCTTTCATTATTTCTTCTATGCTTGGTTTTCCACAGTTAACGTGTAACTCTTCTTCTGCTGGTAGTATATCTGGAGGATTATTTGAGCCGGGTCTATTCAAAAGTTCTTCAAAGTGCTCTTTCCATCTCACCATTTGTTCCCTTATATTACTAAGCAGATTTCCTTTCTTATCTTTAATAAAGGCATTGATCTGTTTATATTTTCCACTTAATTTCTTTGTGCTGTTGTATAGTTCTTTCATATTCCCTTTATTTGCTGCTTCTTCTGCCTCTTTAGCTAGTTCATCTATATATTTCCTCTTATCTCTTTTAATCATCTAGCTATTTCTTGCATATTCCCTTCCAATATGACCTTTAGAAGGGTATCATGTCTCTTCACATGTAAAAAATATATGCACTTTTTTGTCTTCTTGTTTGTCTTCTTTTCCTTGCGCCCAGTTCTCCACATTTTTCTCTAGATCCACATTTCAATCTGCACAAATAAATAAGAAAATAGAGCACAAAATTGAAGCATTTAAAATATATTTTTTATCAACAAAATTAATTGTTCATGACTTGCGTTGTTACTGGTTACTCATTTTTGATATAATACTCTTCAACAGCAAAGTTTACATTCTGTCATTCAATTCCTTTAATCCATCATAAACATTTTTTAGCGGGTTAAATTTTATTTTCCAAAATGTATTTGATTTTTATTTCTTGTATATTTCTGTTGTTTTTTCTTAGAAGATAAGCTGGCTCCATTTCTTAGAAGATGCACTGTCAGTACTTTCAGCTCTAAAAAGCCCCCAAAACAATGAACTAGATGAGAACAACTCTGGACCAACCATTCAATTAACTTCCAGAGAGTAGTCATTCAGTGGATACCATCACACTGTAATATACACGGGAACGAACGCGCAGACAAATTAACTAAAGAGGAAGGGAGATTACCACAAGAGAACCATCCGCTCAGTTATGACGAAGCCAAATCCATCCTCAAGGGTCAGTTCCATGAAAAATGGAAACGAGAACACCCAAAGCATAACGAGAGTGACGGATACCACCAACTATCAAGGAGGGATCAAGACATCATACTTCGCCTACGCACTGGCCACAATAGAATGAGAAATCACATGTTCACCAAATTCAAAATAGGTACAACCAGCTTATGCCACTGTACACAGGACAATATGACTACAAAACATGTTCTACAGGATTGCCCCCAGTACGCAGACCTGAGAAGAGCAATGTGGTCCACGCCCACCTCCATGGAGGAGAAACTATATGGGGCAGTCGATTCACTTAAACAGATAGCTGACTTCATGAGAGAGTCTGGAATCTTATTCTGATTGAGTCTTGATCGCAGAGAGAGAGAGAGAGAGAGAGAGAGAGAGAGAGATACTGATAAAATAGCTGAGTACCATTTAAATAAGTTTGGCTAAGTAAGAAGGGATCGATGATGGAAGCCAAAACAGACAGATACCAACACGTTCGCTGCTGAAAAGGGATATATTGGACAAAATTCGCTTGCATCATTTCTTTCTGCAAGCCACGAAGACAACACAAATATGCTAATTTAAATGGTTGTAATATTAAGAGCGAGTGACAATTTGGGATTAATTCTCGACGATTTGGCATCACACAGCAGCACGCACCTTTGGTGCAATAGTTGAACCATCCACCAAAGCGCAACATTGGTGAACACCACGCAACGGCTGGTAGATATAACAAAACATTAGCAGTTGTTGTAACTTTTAGCAGAAGTCAATATCTGAATGTTTTAACGAAAAGACGAGATTCATTCATCTGAAATTTGAAACGGTTACTAGGTTAATGAATTCAAGATTCACGAGATTAGCTAAGTTGTTAATTTATTAGTTCGGTAGGCATGTTACATGTCGTAAATTTAATCTTTGATGATTGATGATATGTGTCTAACTTGTTCGTGTTTTATTTTAGCGTATTGGGTAGCACTGTGTTTGTAACTTGCGATCAAGAACATCCTTCTTCAGCGCATGTATAACTCGGAAACCTCTCTAATGTTTTATATTTTTAGAGGGAGGTAAGGGAGGAACCTTCCTCCTGTAAAACAAGATTTCCTTATAGCCAGAGATTCTGAGAGATGACTCTCCACGACAATTTCTCAATTTGTCTTAGCAACCACACCAACTAGACCAAAACAATCTTTCATGCTTAGACTATATCAAGTTTTCCGTCGTTTAGATATGAAATCTGTCACGCCTAAGATACCCAAGCTGTGTGATCTTCCCCACCCTTCAAGTTTTCGCCCCTTTTTTTGCACAACCAAATTGTGTTCCCTGGAGGTGCCCATACTTTAACTTGTGAAACTTGAGCTCACACGCCTACCATTATCAGAGCTCAGAATTTACACGTAGCGTAGCCATACAGTAAGTGATGTTTGACAAAGCCACGGTTGTGTTTTCTAATATAGTCTTTGTTTTCTGTGTCAGTGTGGCAATATATTTCAACTTCTAACAGTTGCTGATGGTGTAGTGCTCAAGAACACTTATCAACAGTGAATCAACACTGTCTCGATCCCGCTAACGGCGTCCAGATCGATTGAGAACATAACGATCGAGTCAGCAGCGCTGTCCAACAAGGCTCCCTCGACTTACTTTCCTTGCGTCAACAACATACTTTCCTGTATCAAATGACTTGTAATACAGGTTTATCAAATGACTTGTAACAAAGGTTTATCAAATGACTTGTAACAAAGGTTTATCAAATGACTTGTAACAAAGGTTTATCAAATGACTTGTAACAAAGGTTTATCAAATGACTTGTAACAAAGGTTTATCAAATGACTTGTAACAAAGGTTTATCAAATGACTTGTAAGAAAGGTTTATCAAATGACCTTCAACAAAGGTCTACTAAAAGACCTATAACAACGGCTTATCAAATGACCTGTAACAAAGGCCTATCAAATGACCTGTAACAAAGGCCTATTAAATGACCTGTAACAAAAGCTTATCAAATAACCTGTAACAAAGGCCTATCAAATGACTTGTAACAAACACCTACTAAATAACCTGTAACAAAGGCCTATCAAATGACCCGTAACAAAGGCCTACTAAATGACCTGTAACAAAGGTCTACTAAATGACCTGTAACAAAGGCCTATCAAATGACCTGTAACAAAGGTCAGTCAAATGACCTGTAACAAAGGCCTACTATATGACCTGTAACAAAGACCTATCAAATGACCTGTAAAAAAGGCCTTTCAAATGACCTGTAACAAAGACCTACTAAATGACCTGTAACAAAGGCCTATGAAATGACTTGTAACAAAGGCCTACTGAATGACCTGTAACAAAGGCCTACTAAATGACCTGTAACAAAGGCCTATCAAATGACCTGTCACAAAGACCTATCAAATGACTTGTAACAAAGACCTACTAGATGACTTGTAACAAAGACCTATCAAATGACTTGTAACAAAGATCTACTAAATAACCGGTAACAAAGGCCTATAAAATAACCTGTAACAAAGGCCTATCAAATGACCTGTAACAAAGGCTTATCAAATGACTTGTAACAAAGGCCTACTAAATAACCTGTAACAAAGGCCTATCAAATGACCTGTAACAAAGACTTATCAAGTGACCTGTAACAAAGGCCTACTAAATGACCTGTAACAAAGGCCTATCAAGTGACCTGTAACAAATGCCTATCAAATGACCTGTAACAAAGGCCTATGAAATGACCTGTAACAAAGGCATATCAAATGACCTGTAACAAAGGCCTATCAAGTGACCTGTAACAAAGGCCTACTAAATGACCTGTAACAAAGGCCTATCAAATGACCTGTAACAAAGGCCTATCAAATGACCTGTAACAAAGGCCTATCAAATGACCTGTAACAAAGGCCTACTAAATGACCTGTAACAAAGGCCTATCAAATGACCTGTAACAAAGGCCTATCAAATGACCTGTAACAAAGGCCTATCAAATGACCTGTAACAAAGGCCTATCAAATGACCTGTAACAAAGGCCTATCAAATGACCTGTAACAAAGGCCTACTAAATGACCTGTAACAAAGGCCTATCAAATGACCTGTAACAAAGGCCTATCAAATGACCTGTAACAAAGGCCTATCAAATGACCTGTAACAAAGGCCTATCAAATGACCTGTAACAAAGGCCTATCAAATGACCTGTAACAAAGGCCTACTAAATGACCTGTAACAAAGGCCTATCAAATGACCTGTAACAAAGGCCTATCAAATGACCTGTAACAAAGGCCTATCAAATGACCTGTAACAAAGGCCTACTAAATGACCTGTAACAAAGGCCTATCAAATGACCTGTAACAAAGGCCTATCAAATGACCTGTAACAAAGGCCTATCAAATGACCTGTAACAAAGGCCTATCAAATGACCTGTAACAAAGGCCTATCAAATGACCTGTAACAAAGGCCTACTAAATGACCTGTAACAAAGGCCTATCAAATGACCTGTAACAAAGGCCTACTAAATGACCTGTAACAAAGGCCTATCAAATGACCTGTAACAAAGGCCTATCAAATGACCTGTAACAAAGGCCTATCAAATGACTTGTAACAAAGGCCTACTAAATGATCTGTAACATGCGGTATCTTCAAGCAGTAACGACAATGCGTCAAAATAGCCATTTTTCTCAGGAGCAAACTAGACAACCTCAATAATAATTGTTTTAGCATTTCTTTCTGCCATCATTAGATGGCATGCCCTTTGCAGAACGTTTCGTTCACCACAGCTCATTCCTGAAAGAATCTGAATCTCTAGTCGGATCTCCAACCTCCTCTGTTGTCATGTTCAAGGTCTCCTTGATGACTTGACAACAATCTTGATTCTTTGTACGAAAAGATAAATTAATTTACTTGATTAGTAGTAAACCAAATTAGTCGTGACTTTAATTATAGAGTAAACTAAATTAGTTGTGACTTTAATTATAGAGTAAACTAAATTAGTTGTGACTTTAATTATAGAGTAAACTAAATTAGTTGTGACTTTAATTATAGAGTAAACTAAATTAGTTGTGACTTTAATTGTAGAGTAAACTAAATTAGTTGTGACTTTAATTGTAGAGTAAACTAAATTAGTTGTAACTTTAATTATAATGTAAACTAAATTAGTTATGACTTTAATTATAATGTAAACTAAATAAGTTGTGACTTTAATTATAGGGTAAACTAAATTAGTTGTGATTTTAATTGTAGAGTAAACTAAATTAGTTGTGACTTTAATTATAGGGTAAACTAAATTAGTTGTGACTTTAATTATAGAGTAAACCAAATTAGGCATGACTTTAATTATAGAGTATACTAAATTAGTTGTGACTTTAGTTATAGAGTAAGCTAAATTAGCTGTGACTATTTATAGAGTAAACTAAATTAGTTGTGACTTAAATTATAGAGTAAACTAAATTAACTGTGACTTTAGTTATAGAGTAAACTAAATTAGTTGTGACTTTAGTTATAGAGTAAACTAAATTAACTGTGACTAATTATAGAGTAAACTAAACTAACTGTGACTAATTATAGAGTAAACTAAATTAACTGTGACTAATTATAAACTAAATTAGTTGTGACTTAAATTATAGAGTAAACTAAATTAACTGTGACTAATTATAGAGTAAACTAAATTAGTTGTGACTTAAATTATAGAGTAAACTAAATTAACTGTGACTAATTATAGAGTAAACCAAATTAGTTGTGAATTTAGCACCAGACGGGTGTAACCGAACCTGGTGGTTGTGTTATTTTTGTTCAAAAATTCTAGTTTCACCTTTCGTTCTGCTATTAGAAGCTGTGCTAGCCAAGCGATTTGGGTGCTGCCTACTTTCAAGTGGGTTTTAGTTCAGTTCACCAAAATTGACGAATTATGTTTGAGGCAGTGCGATTTCGGGGTTCATCCAGCCACTAGAAATGGTTACCAGAGATCTTCTGTGATAAAGTGAGGCGGCCTGGCGTGATACTGAACATATCGCACATAAACGTTCCGGCGATAGTTATTAAAAACCTGGAATACCAGACCTTAGTGGAAGCCGCGATAGATCAGTGGTTAGTGAACTGGACTACAAAGGTCAAGAGGTAGGGTTCGATCCCAACCGACGGCTTCCGGGTTCACCCAGCCTTAAATTGGTACCGGATATTTTTCCGGGAAAGTAATGCAGCACGGGCGTAATACCGACCACATTACCCCAAAAATCATGTGCTGAAGGTCTGTAAAATATAGGGTCACTGACACCATATTTGCCTATACGCCACTTGGCGTGACGGGGGTACTTTACTTTTTACTTACCAGACCTTAGTGTAACCACATGCTACGGCAGAAAACGTGATGACTACTTGTTTCTGTTCTTTGTGGTTAGCCTCGCGAAGCTAGTGATTGTTCTCATTCCGCCATATTATTTGCATTTCATTTAAAACCGTTGTCAGGTTTTATGTTGCAGAGCTCAATTGTTGGTGGCAGACGGTTAAATACTTGGCTGGCAGAGTTCTGGCGCTTTGTTGCCTACTAAATATTCCTAGTTGGCTAAATTTAAACAGTTTCATTTGTTATTTGACCTCAATAATAATAATAAATCAGAGTTACGCAGCAGAAGGAGCAAAGACATCAAGATGCATGTGTTGTTGGTTATTATTACAGCTGAAGCCCTACTCGACCGAAATGTCGTTGGACTTTTGTTTTGTTTCTCACTTACGTAAAGCTGTTACCATACCACTTTTTTGTCTTTTTTATTTAAATTGTCATTACGCAGCAGAAGGCAGTCTGATCATCAGAAACAGACTCGTAGAGCAAGTGTTTTGGCCTTTTAGCTTCTTGATCTTAAACAATTTATCTGCTGGACTTTCTTGGTTTTCATGATAGTTAGTTGTTGATCGGTTGAATTGAAAGACTAATTTACGAAGAGCTGATTCTGAGCATAGCCAGATAAAACCGTAATTATGACTCTGTAGTGTTTGGGTTCTAGATTAATTTAATCAATAAAAATAATTTGAACGCTGACTTATTCATTTAAATTGGTCAATGGAATGTTCTGACTGCTAATGTTATTAATAATTTAAAGTAACTAAAAGCACTGCTTTAAAAAAAAAAAAATTAATTCTTCAGACCGAGCCAAGAAACAATCAAGGCTACAAGAAAAGACGGGACAATGTACAGAGTCAAGAGTACTTACAAGTATAGAGTCACACAATTAATAAAGTACGGAGTGACCTGTACTATCGTTCTCTATATGTGTGCTACTGTTTACACTGTGGTGCGCATTGATGCAAAAATCAGGAGCATCGTATCCATACTATCTCCCTTGAATGAAGAAGTGACGGAAGCAAGGGTAAGAAGTGGTAACCGTGTTCCTGTAGAGTAGCGCCAACCATTCTCGGTGTTTGTTCAGAGTTCAAGTCTGTCTAAATGTGAAACTGAAGTGTGTGCTTTGAAAGTGTTTAGCTGTCTAAATGCGAAACTGAAGTGTGTGCTTTGAAAGTGTTTAGCTGTCTAAATGCGAAACTGAAGTGTGTGCTTTGAAAGTGTTTAGCTGTCTAAATGTGAAACTGAAGTGTGTGCTTTGAAAGTGTTTAGCTGTCTAAATGTGAAACTGAAGTGTGTACTTTGAAAGTGTTTAGCTGTCTAAATGTGAAACTGAAGTGTGTGCTTTGAAAGTGTTTAGCTTTCTAACTGGGAAGCTGAAGTCTGTGCTTTGAAAGTGTTCAGCTGTCTCAATGTGAAACTGAAATGTGTGCTTTGCAAATGTTTAGCTTCCTAAATATGAAACTGAAGTGTATACTTTGGTAGTGTTTAGCTGTCTAGATCTAAAGCATTTTGTTTTGATGTTTTTTTTAGAAGCTCCCTTTTCGTGTTGGCCTCTTTGAGAACTTCCTTATTGGTCTTTTTAACTGTCCAGGGAACTTTCAACATTCAACATCTTCTGAGAAATCCCATCTCTGTGGTCTCTAATCGTCTTTTCATTTGTTTGTCTACTGTCCATGATTCGCTTCCATAGGTGAGAATTTGTTCTATACAGCACTGATGAACTCTCCTTCTCATTTCTATTGACATAGATTTGTTGCATAAGATATTTTTCATTTTCTGAAATGCTATTTTGGCCTGAGCTATTCTGCTTTCTATATCCGTAGTGCATCTTCCATCCGATGTTATTATTGTGCCCAAGTATTTGACGCGTTGCACTTGTTTTCGATATGGCCATTACCTCTGTTGTCTTACTATTCAGACTGAGAATTGTTGCTTTCTTCTACTATTATGTCTATCATTTCTTGTAGTTCATTCTCTGTCTCTGCTATTAAGACTGTGCATTCCGCAAATCTCAAATGATTTATTTGCTGATTTACTGGGTGGATAAGTTTACACGTGTTTACCCAACTGTAGACCAGCATACTTTCTCAACACTCAGAAAAAAATAGCGAACAAAGTAGATTGCTAAATATGTTTATATAGTAAAAAAAAAAAAAAGTAAAGTACCCCCGTCACGCCAAGTGGCGTGTTGGGAAATATGGTGTTAGTGACCCTATATTTTACAGACCTTCAGCACATGATTTTTGGGGTAATGTGGTCGGTATTACGCCCGTGCTGCTTTACTTTCCCAGAAAAAAATCCGATACCCATTTAAGGCTGGATGAACCCGGAAGCCGTCGTTTGGGATCGAACCCTACTCCTTGTCCTTTGTAGTCCAGTTCACTAACCACCGAGTTATCGCGGCTCCCATATGTTCATATGATATGGTTTTATTCTTGTTTCCTAAGTCGAAACTCTCTAACCCATACCTCATAAAACGAGAACATCACGTAATGTACCAGGCTTCGGAAGCTCCTGTGTGCTTTATTGTAAATCACCGTATTCAGCGAACTTAATAAGAGAACTATACAATTCCGGTTTTTCAGTTACTTAAAAATATGCATCACGGGACCGTTAAAGTCATAAAAGTTTATTGGAACACATTCCAGACCATTCCGGTCTAAAAAAAAAAGCCTGCATATAAATAACCCATAATCTGGCACTAAGAATGAAATGCATGTTTCGTTGTATGCATCCTCAACACGTGAATTACAATTTAATCCTTCTATTTTATAAATAGTAATAATTAAATGTTATTTAATGCGGTCATATAATTTTCTATTTTGATATTCTCAGTTTATTTTGATAAGAGATATCTATTTTCTTAAGTTATTAGCATTTTTAAAATAACTTATTTTGTTGTGTACATTGCTTGTTTAATTCATACCCCCCCCCCTTTTTCCACACACACACAAGCACGCACGCACACACACACAAGCATGCACGCGCGCACACACACACAATCATGCACGCACGCACGCACACACACACTAAATATACATGATCCAAGCAACCGTTGATTAACTTTTGTCTATCTCACGCAGAGACGAAGCCATGACCTTTTACAAAGCTTACGTCGTAGGATCAAAGAGAAAAGTAATCTTCAAGAGAGAACCATCACAGCTGTAAGGACAGTGCTCTCATCGGTCGATGACTTACTGACTAGAAGTGCTATTGACTACCTGCAGACATTTCAAGCACGTGATTCGTTGCATGAGGAGGTTATGTCCGACCTTGACCTTCCCCTCGCCGGAAGTGAACGCAGAAAAAGTTCGAATTGGCGACTCTAAAACGTGGAGCGTTCAAGTGAAACCATCGTCGTTTGATCCGTTTTTTTTTTTAACTGTTTAAAAATGTTTTAAATGGCGGCTATTTTAAACGCTTAGAGCCAGGACATGACGACGAGCGGTTAATTTGAACTTGCGGCTATACCCCTTCAGCGATAGAGAAGAGACGCAACCAGAAAGTAATTGGTCTAGCGGAATGATCACAGTGCACCATGAGTTGACTATATTATCTGGAAGTAAAGCATAGTCGCCAACGTTTGTCGCAGATTGATGTCACAGCACCTTTTCTGACTTCAGATCTGGTTGGGCAAAAAATAAAGACACCTCGCAATGTTCTGTTTTGTTCTTCCCACATTAAAGATTCCAGGCACAGGTGACGATTGCAATGTTATACTTCAAGGTGCCTTCACAACTCCTTCATATCATATTACCCAGGTCCTTCTTATAAGGTTAGAATCGGTCTTGTGCCAGGTTGTACAGGATGCAAGACTGGAGAATATGTTTTCAGAAAACTGGCCACAAGGCCAAAGATCAATATCGCTAAATGAAGAAGTTGGGAAGACCTAGAAATACGCAGAGACGCATCCTAGAGACAGACTTCGCAAAGAACATTACGTCGTCTTCTTCTTTCTCGTCTTGTTGTTCAGCAATCAAGGCTTATCCAGACTATGGTTCAAGATTCTCTTATGAAGTCTCTGCACTGGGGGCAGTCCTACATAATGTGTTTTGCTGTCATATCTGCCCTTTACCTTAGCGTTCACCCGATAAGGGGGTGTGTATGTTATATGTCTCTAGTTTACGACATCGACGCGATATATGCTCCTTTCAGCCCGACACGTCCGTCTTCGGCGTGGATGGGTAGATTTTCCTGAACTTGCCCTTGTTTTTCGCCGTTTTCTGAGAAGGCTATATATCGGATCTCACTATTTAGAGAGGGTTAGAGACATGGGATCTCACTACTCAGAGAAGGCTAATCATCGGATATCACTACTTAGAGAAGGCTACACATCGAATCTCACTACTCAGAGAAGGCTACACATCGAATCTCACTACTCAGAGAAGGCTACACATCGAATCTACTATGGGGTGACCATTCGTCCCCGATTTCCGGGGACAGCCCCCGGAATGTAGAAGTTGTCCCCGAAAGAAATTTGTCCCAGATTTTGTCCCCGATTTCAGTGAATAAATAAATGTTCATACACGGAATCGGCCCTCTTTTAAAGTAATCACTAGGACTCAGGACGTTACTGAGTTGTGTTTCTTTATCCCAGACTGAGCGGCATTAGCAGGAAGATAAAAGAGAAGACTTGGACGCGTTGTGTCGGAGATAGCTCTTTGAACTCTTGAAGCGCGGTGCTACGTCACTTCTATTCCCACCACTCACTTCTATTGGGATGGGTTTAATTTTTAAAAAAAGCAGACACTCTCTCTCCCCCCACCCCTGCCTTTCCGGACATCTCCCGCCAAAGTATCTCGCGAAAGTCGCCAACAGTAAAAACTAACATTAATTTATCGTGTGAAAGCTTCAGTGGAAAACTTTCTTCAAATCATGAGATCTTCAGAAAGATACACTCAAAAAACAAGTACCACGCCGAGGCAACAACCTCTTCAGTATAAATAAGGTACTATAAACATTACTTTAATACTGCAATTGATATGTATATGTTGTTTAAATTATTAAGTGCGTGTATCGCATAAGTACCGTGAATATTAACAAAATAAAATAAAACAGCAAATGAACAGTTATTATGAAATTTAAAGTTATCTTTTTTTTGCATCTACAACATTTCTTGCGCACATACAGTCACACACCCACCCACACATATTATAAATATATATATATATAAATAAATATATATATGTATACACACACACACACTCACACACACACATACACACACACACACACACACTCACACACACACACATATATATATCGTTCGTCCCCGATTTTGTGGGACAATCTCAGAAATAAGCAAAAAAATCCTCTGAAATGTAAAAAAATATGACAAATGTCCCCGGAAACAATGGGAAAAAAATTGTCACCCTAATCTACTACCCAGAGAAGGCTAGACATCGAATCTCACTACCCAGAGAAAGCTAGACTTCGGATCTTACTACCCATGGAATGCTAGACTTCGGATCTTACTACCCAGAGAAAGCTAGACTTCGGATCTTACTACCCATGGAATGCTAGACTTCGGATCTTACTACCCATGGAATGCTAGACTTCGGATCTCACTACCCAGAGAAAGCTAGACTTCGGATCTCACTACCCAGAGAAGGCTAGACATCGAATCTCACTATCCAGAGAAAGCTAGACATCGGAGGCCCAGATCCCCGTAATATCCGCTACGTTGCAGTGGCCTGGATTTGTTGTACTTATCTTGAGTTTGGAGTACATGTGGCTCCTCTTTCTGTTGTGGCCATTGTGGAGAAGAAGTAAGATAACTTGGTTTTTCTTTGAGAGTTGATAATATCCATCACTTTCATCGTATTTTGGAACATCTTCCTTCCCCTTTGGTACTGCCCCATATTAATTAAAGAACTACACGTGAAAAAGATTGGAAAGGCAGCAAAAGTTCAGAAAAGATTAGAGGGCTCTTTACGAACAAATAGAGTAGAATCTACAGGATTGCCCCCAGTACATAGACCTGAGAAGAGCAATGTGGTCCACACACACCTCCCTGGAAGAAAAACTATATGGGGCTATCGATCTTGCAGTGTAGTGTTTGATGCTGAGCACCAGGCGGAGATCCATATTCTAAATGTGAGTGTATGCTCTGTTGGTAAAATTACTGAGTATTTTCCCACTCGTACCCCACGTGGTTCCACACAGCTTTCTTAGAATAGCCAACTTCCTCGTTGCTTTTTGGGTTGTCTAATTTATCTGCTGTTTCCAAGATAGTTTGTTGTCAAATGTAACTCCGAGATACATAGCTTGTATGTCTTCTTTATAGTACTGCATTTGTCTGTATTGATGCTGATACACCATCTATTTGTCCATGAATTCAGTGCATTCATAGCTCTTTGTAGCAATTTGGAGGCCACTGTTGCATACTCCTCTGTGCACCACATTACCAAGTCATCTGCATACAATGCCACTTTGATACCATGTGGTAGTTCAGTAACTAGGTCATTTATGTAGACTAGAAAAAAGTGTTGGAGATAGTACCCCTCCCAGTGGGACGCCCTATAAGACCTTCTTACTCTTAAGACCATCCAGTTGCACTCTGGTTCTCCTATAATGCAGATATGCTTTGACCCATTTGTAAATCCTGCAATTTACTCCGTAATTTCTCAGTTTCTTCAAAAGCCATTCCTTCCATACCTTGTCAAATGCTTTCTTTAGGTCTATCCATGCTGCTAGTACCAGTTTTTTTTCTTGAAACGCATCCTAAATTTTCTGGGAAAGATAGGTTGCCTGATCTTCGGTAGAGTAACACTGTCTAAAGCCAGCTTGCTGTGGGACAAGGAGGCTTTCACTTTCCAGTTACAATTGCAGTCTGAGATAGATTATACGTTCCATTGTTTTACACAGACAGCTTGGAGTCTGCAAAGTGATTTGCTGCATGCTTACCTGTTAGGATGTTTTCATCCTTTTTCGGTGTAATTTTGGTGTTCCTTTCTGTACCATCATCATTTAGCTGTTTTACAAGCTTCCACACTTTTCTTGTGTCTCGTTCAAGATTCAAGGACTCTGTTTTCTCTTTCCAGCTTCTCCGTCTGGCTTTTAGTTCAGCCCATTGAAATTTGCCGTTAGCATGCTGATAGTTATTGTGGTGTTCATGGCAAGGATTATTTTCTGTTTGCTTTCGAGATATTTCCATGTCATTATGCAGTTGCTCTAGTTCACTACTCCAGTATGGTTTGTAGTGTTTCCGTGCCTCTCTAGGTAATGTTTCACTGGCAGCTTGTATTATCAGTCTACTGAATTCATCAACTATTTTGTTGATGTCTCTGTCTGTATTTAATTCTTTAGTCAGTAAACTGGTGTAATGTTGATACATTTTCCAGTCTGCCTTTTTGTAATTCCATCTGAAGAGAGTGCTGCTCTCCTTGGCGGCCACATTTTGCACCACTAAAAAGACTGGTCAGTGGTCTCTGCTTTCAAGTTGTTTCCCAACAATTCGTGTGATATTCCAATCCAGGTCTGGTGAATGTAAAGCAAGGTCTGGTGTAGATGTGGTATGCCATGATCTGGAATAGAATGTTGGTGGATATGTTGTCTGGTTTAGCAGTATAAGTCCATTGTCGCCCTGCCAATTTTCAACTTCTTCACCTCTCTTGTCCATATGTTCATAGCCCCAGCTCTGTGAATGGTTATTAACGTTTCCACATACAATTATTCTTTCTTTTAATGTAATTGTGTCTAGTGCTAGAGGGCGGTCACTCTGACAGTAGTAGTTAAGTAGGTGAAAGCCTGTATTTACTGTCCTGAGGTGCAGTATTTGATATTCCGCCCCATCCATATACACTTCAAGCTGACATGCACTGATGTTGTTCTTTACTAGTGTCAATATTCCGCCCTTGTGTCTGTTTTTTTTCTGTCAGATCGGTAACACTGGGATCCCTTAATCTTCAAGGCTATGTCGTTGTTTAGAAGGGTTTCCTGCAAACAGCAAATGCTTACTTGCTCTTCATGCAGGATATTTTCTAACTCATATCTTTTTACTGTGCCCATCTCTTTTGCTGTTGATGCCTTCAGCATTCCTGTGGATTATTTTAAGTGGTCTTAGTTTGGATTGGCCAATAGCTCTATTCTCTCACCCCTTGACTCCACGGGGCTGTTGAGAAGGACATCCAGTAATAGTTGTGGGGCCCTTTCGAGGCTGAGGGCCCGGCGCTGCACCTGCCTGAGTGTCCATCACAGGGCGAATGCCATATCTATTCGCAGTTATAGACATACTTCCCATTGGCGTGAGTGCGTGGCATCCTGATTGTTGTAGTGCGCCTTTTGGCTGGTTGCCTTCGACTTCAGCACTTAAACTTGCTAGAGCAGACTGTGGTCTTGCTCGGGCGTAGGAGGGCCTGGCCAGTCTTGGTTTTCAGTCACTGACGACTGTTAAGCCCCATCCCCACGACAAGGAACTGGCCTTGATGGGGATTTTTGTTGATAACTTCAGTGTTATTATAAACATAGTTTGGCATTTTGGCTGATAGCTTCAATGTTATTATAAACCTGGTTTGTCAGTTTTGCTGATAACTTCGGTGTTATTATAAACATGGTTTTGTCAGTTTTGCTGATAACTTCAATGTTATTATAAACATGGTTTGTTATATTTTGCTGATAACTTCAATGTTATTATAAACATGGTTTGTCATTTTGATTGGTTACTTCAATGTTATTATAAACATGGTTTGTCATTTTGATTGGTTACTTCAATGTTATTATAAACATGGTTTGTCATTTTGATTGGTTACTTCAATGTTATTATAAACATGGTTTGTCATTTTGATTGGTTACATCAATGTTATTATAAACATGGTTTGTCATTTTGATTGGTTACTTCAATGTTATTATAAACATGGTTTGTCATTTTGATTGGTTACTTCAATGTTATTATAAACATGGTTTGTCATTTTGATTGGTTACTTCAATGTTATTATAAACATGGTTTGTCATTTTGATTGGTTACTTCAATGTTATTATAAACATGGTTTGTCATTTTGATTGGTTACTTCAATGTTATTATAAACATGGTTTGTCATTTTGATTGGTTACTTCAATGTTATTATAAACATGGTTTGTCATTTTGATTGGTTACTTCAATGTTATTATAAACATGGTTTGTCATTTTGATTGGTTACTTCAATGTTATTATAAACATGGTTTGTCATTTTGATTGGTTACTTCAATGTTATTATAAACATGGTTTGTCATTTTGATTGGTTACTTCAATGTTATTATTATAAGGATTGCAGTTTTATTCAGTCCCTTCAGTGTTATTATAACAAATTATTATAATTATTACCATTTCTTCACAATCGTAACATTGTCTTTTGCACCTTATAAAAAAAATATCGCTGAAAGTAATAAAAAAAACAACAACAAACAACAAAAATAGATGAACCTATAAAATAGCGACCAACGGACCATGACAATTATTATAAAGTCGGACTGGGAGAGAAGTAATTGGATCACTGAAGACTAGCGAGGTCTTCGTACAAATCGATGACGAAGATTTATAATGGAGTTTGCGACCTCAACGAATTGAAAGCTGCTAATGATAGACCACACGCAATTTTCCGTACGTATATTTATTTTTTTTTTCTTAATAGGATCATCGTGGTTGTAGTCAAACGATGTTAGTGCTTCTACACGGCAAACTGCAAGATCTCAACACAAAGCACAAACTCCGTTGCACCAGCGAAATCCGAGGAGATTTCAGAGCGTTGGTTTTATTATCATTTCAGTGACTGTTGGGGAATGCTTTAATAAAGATGTATGCCAATTCCAAAATGTATCCCTCTGAACATGTAAAATAATAATAGTAATTCATCGTTATTATCTAATTTGTCATTTCAAAATCTGGAGACGCGTGATCGTATAATCCCCAGTCTTCAACAGCAAACATTGACAGTTAAACTATCTTTACATTCGTTTAATAAGACATGACTCCCACTTTCCTTTTGTATTCTGAGCCTGAAAGCTTGCAAAGCATCATGATAGTCTATTATGTTGAACAAAATAAAGTGTCTACTAAAGAGAAAGAAGAAAAGAAGGAAACAACGGTATTCACTATAGACCACCATGATTCATGTTGTAAGCCAGAACAGCCGACAGATGTAGATCTATTTGTCTAATTCTTCTTGTTTTAGGTAGCAGGTCGACAAAACATCTAGTGGTTGATCAACAGATGTGTAGCCTGTAGCCACGTCATATCCGGTCAACAATTTTGTCTCAATGCTGCTAATTCCGCAGCCATATTTGAATGCTCCCCAAATTGCTCAAATGTGCCTCCATTTTTCTCAACCACCTTTCCATTTGGACTAGATCATTTTGCACCGATGGTACATGTAGCAAGCTTTGTTTATAAAATGTATTCCGATATTGTTGATAGCGTTTCCCCATACTATTTTGTACTTTAACTATAAAATGCAACAACACAGCAACTCATGGGGACCGGATATGACGTGTTTAACTTATAGTATTGAAGTGATAGACGGATGTGGTTTTAACTTACCTTTAGTGACATGAAGACGGGAGAGCATAGACAAAAACAAAAAGGAAGTCAGGACTTGAATGTGAATAAACATATATATTTTCGAGCGGGTGTATTCATTTGTGTATCAATGCAGATTAGCATGGCATGTTCAGATATATATATATATATATATATATATATATATATATATATATATATATATATATATATAAAATATGCATAACATGCTATTATACATGTAGAGAGACGATACAAGCTTCGACGTTTCGGCGAAAGTATCCTCGTCATAGTTTGCCTCATCTCTCTATAAGTTTATCTATTTTATATGATTTTACGATTGTGTTCGGAGCCGCGATAGCTCAGTGGTTAGTGAACTGGATTACAAAGGACAAGGGGAAGGGTTCGATCCTAATCGACGGCTTCCGATTTCACCCAGCCTTAAATGGGTACCGGATTTTTTTTCTGGGAAAGTAAAGCGGCACGGACGTAATACCGACCACATTACCCCAGAAATCATGTGCTGAAGGTCTGTAAAATATAGGGTCACTAACACCATATTTCCCTATACGCCACTTGGCGTGACGGGGGTACTTTTTTTTACTAGCGGAGCCAACCGTAAACAAACCGACGAAAGGCAACAGAAAACCACCGTCGTAACTTCTTTGTACAATCATGAATCGCCACAACAATAAAAATCACGACTACAACGTTAAGGGGGATTCCAATGGAAAACCCTCGTTCGGTAGGGGACATCATGTGCTACAGGTGATACCCGATCGTCATCAAGCTACTGTAAGCAAAATAAAGATAAAACAAACTCTAAAGATAGGTACTTGGAATGTGAGAATACTGCAGAAGGGGAAAATGGAAAACATCATAAAAGAAATGAAAAGAATGGGTTTACATTTACTGGGACTTTGTGAAATGAGATACACCGGATCAGGGGAGATGTATTCTGATAAACATCTTCTCTGTACCAGAAAAAAATCAATTTGATTGTGTACTTTTTTGTCTGGGCTTTGCCATGTCCATAGTCGCCTAGGGTGTTGTTTGAACCAGGTGTTACCTATAATCATTTCATGTGTCTTTGCCCAATCTATCCCCTATGTCATTCGTCTCTCCAAGGCCATGTCCTGCAGTCACATTTTGCACTTTAGCTGTTCCTAACTTTGCATTTAAATCCCCTAATATAATAGTTATTTCTTTGGATGTACACTATTCCACGGTCATCTTTAGCTCTTTGTAAAACGTGTCAATGTCTTCTTCTTCGATATTACTTGTTGCTGCATAAGCTTGAATTATGTTGATATACATTGGTTTACCTCTTTTACTAGCAGAATTCTGATACTGGCCACAATTATTTCACTGTTTTGCTTCTTTCTCTATCTAACATGATGCATACTGCTCTTTCGTGTGTGGTTCCCCCAGAGTAAATTACATTTCCACTGTCGCGTTGTAATAATCCTGCTCCTATCCATCTCATTTCATATAGTCCCAAGACTTTCAATTTTATTTTCTTCATTTCATGGCTAATATATTCTAGCTTGCCAACCTGGAATCCCGATCACATTACCCCAACAATTATGTGCCAAAGGTCTGTAAAATTTATGGTCACTAACACCATATTCCCTATACGCCACTTGATGTGACGGGGCTCTTTACATTTACTATCTAAAGAAGGCTTTTGCCGAAACGTGGTTCTCGTCTCTCTAATAATTTAGCTGCTAGATACACCTTCACGGTTATTTTACATGTTCCCTGCAGCTGTGCTTTAGCGATGTTTGTATGTTCCTCGTGGCATTAAAATTACTTTTTGCCATTCCTATTCTTTTGTTTATTTCAGTTGTACATTTTCCATCACTGGTTATAGTATGTCCAAGGTAGTTGTAGTTCTGAACTGTCTCCAGGTCTATTCCTTCAATTTTGATATCCATTTGTGGGTTTTGAGAATTTCCTTTGTATATGATCATAGTTTTAGTCTTTTTGATATTCATATCTAGTCCATATTTTTTGCTTATCATGTTTATTTCATTAAGTAATTGTTGTAGATCTTGATGATTTTCTGCTAGTATTACAGTATCATCAGCATATCTTAGGTTATTGATTATCTTTCCATTAATTTGTAGGCCTGGAATCTCTATGATGTTTTTAAAGATTTGCTCAGTGTATAGATTGAACAAGCTTGGTGATAGGATGCATCCCTGTCTTACTCCTCTTTTTATATCAATGGGTGTAGAGCTCTCTTTGTTATATTTTGTTATTGCTGTTTGCTCCCAGCATAGATTACATACTATAGTCGTATGTCAATGTCATCTAGATGTATCTCTTTTAGGCATTCTATAAGTTGTTTGTGGTGTACTCTATCAAGGAGAATAATACTTATAATGTAAAACGTATAATGTAATATAATGCAATGCAGTATGGTGAAGTACAATACAGAAACTGTACAGCATCATATAGTAAAGTACAAAAGGGTGTCTTTTGATTTCTTGATGATTTAATATGTTCATTACTTCACAAATGGAATTACTTCTCTGATTCTCTTTTCCGGGCAAAGTTTAAAACGCGGCTCAGGAATCTGAACCAACGACGATATGTCTACCACTGGTCTCACAGTTCATCTTGGTTTTTATCAACGCCCACACTATGATAGTCGTCACACGAGCAGATCAATTTATCCAGTGAGAACAGTGTCTTTATCGACAATATTTTAGGTATTCCCACCAGGAAAAAAGACCTGGAGCAACCTGTTTGAGAGCTGCGAAGAACTCTGAAACATGCACGTGGTATATTCCTGGTTTGTATCCGTCTCTAGCAGTAAATCAATTCTGAGGAAGAGGTATGTTTACAGCACTCGGAAAAAATGACAAATAATCAACAACAGAAAAAAGAACAATATATGGACCGAAGCAGGATCGAACCCGTACTCAGTGGCACAGCGCCTCGCCACGCAAAGCCAAACGCTAGGGAACACTGCCACTCAGCTAACTCAAAAATTAGCTATCGTGGAAGTGTCTTTCACGCAGGTGTTCTCATGACTATAGCATAAGGCTGCGATCACAGCTCGGAAATACATTGTGTAGCTTGCAGTACTAGGTCTGCAACCTCCAAGAATTAATGGATTTCGTTGCAAACAAATGATGAGCTGTCTCCAAGAAGAGACTTAACATGTACGTCTCTAAGCGAGAAGCGCGCGTTAACTGAGCTATTTGTGAGTTATCATCATTGCGCTCCTAACATGTCCATAGCTGCTCAGATCCATTTCTCAGCAAGCCCCGCAGTGTCCAGCGACTGACGACTCCAGTTCTGTGTTGGTTGATAAGTCATTTTATCCACCCACTAAGTTTCTCGTTTCTGGCTGTGCCCATCTTAACTCCCATCTCCTTCATCCGAACGGGAGGCGTGGGCTCATGGTTGTCGAAGTCCTGTGTCATTCCCGCATCTCGGACGGAGGACATTAGTGACGTATGCCTGATCCACTGGTTGACCGTCTTCAATTATGGCACAGCTAGCCAGTTAGAGCTCCTTCCCGCATCTCGGACGGGGGACATTAATGACGTATGCCTGATCCATTGGTTGACCATCTTCAACGACGGCACAGCTAGCCAACCAGTCCGCTCTTTCATTGCCCCGTACTCCCGCATGTTCAAGATCGTAGACAAAGGTGACTGCGTATCGTTGACTTCTAAAATCTCTCTCTCTTTCTCTCTCAATCTCTGCGACCAGGACTCAATCAGAGTAGGATTCCAGACTTCCACATGAAGTCAGCTGTCGGGTTAAGTGTGTTGATCGCCCCCCACAGACAGAACATCACAAGTAGAGTTCGCCAGATCCACTCTGATTGAACACCCGTTAATACGTTGCACTGTGTCATGCGCCAGTGGCCCAGTGCATCCGATTTCAGCCAGCATTTTATTCGGGTTTGCTTTCCCTAGCCTTTGATTGTCCCCAATCTTCCTGCAAGGCAGCAGGTTGTCTTTTCTGTAGGGGGATTCTGCCCTTAGATGGTCGGCCCTCCCAGGTTTACGAGCACCATCTGCCCGAGTCACTAGAAGTGACTAACACAGACATGCACACACACAGATGTGAGATGTGACTAACACAGACACGCACGTACAAAGATGTGAGATGTGACTAACCCAGACATGCACACAGCGATACGAGGCATGATTAACACTGACACACATCAAGATATATGACACATGACTAACATAAACATGCACATAAAGATATGAGATATAACTGACATAGACATGCATACACAAAGATATGACACATGCCTAACATAGACATGCACACACAAAGATATGACACATGCCTAACATAGACATGCACACACAAAGATATGACACATGCCTAACATAGACATGCACACACAAAGATATGACACATGCCTAACATAGACATGCACACAAAGATAGATCTTCTAAAATGACTCTGCCAGCGTACAGAGCCCGCCTCCACTTTTATTATCATGCACATCGAATCACTTTGTATACAGGTGCGGGTGTATTTTTTTTATTACTGCAATCATATGAATGTCCTAGCCACTGTAGTCACCACCATCCTCATGCTACTCGTGTCATAACATACACACCGCTGCCTTCTTTGACTATTCTGCCAGCAGAGCGTGCAGTAAATGCCTATGAACTCCTTTTGTGTCGTATTATGGATCTGTCTGTATAAATGACTGCATCTTCCTCATCGATATTGTCCAAAATGAGAGCGATGACCTCCGCATCGAACAGGGCTGGTTTCTCTTCCCTGCATTTTCTGTCGAGTGTGACAGTACACGAGAATGTGTCCCTGAATGACCTAGACACCGATACCCACTCCTCGCCAGTGTTGATATTAGTAGGCACTCATACCTGTTTAATTACTTTTTCTGCTCGGCCCACACATGATTTTCCTTTTCTTAGTTTGGCACATTTTTCTGTGTTGAGCTCTTAGTGAAATGAATGATCTTTATCTTCATTTATCTTCAGGTATGCTCGCACTCTCCAGATCTTGATAATATCATTCACAGTTAGGGAATCAAGAAGGTACCTCATTGCAATACAGAGAGTGTCTCTCGTATACCCCAAGATAACACGCATCGCTTCATTTTGTACTTTCTCTAGCCTGTTGATATGTTTTGTACTGACAGTGAGGATTGTTAGGGCACAATCAATGTGTGCGAGGGACCAGTCCCTGGATCAGAAATGTAAGTAGCCTTCAATGTGTGCGAGGGACCAGTCCCTGGAACAGAAATGTAAGTAACCTTCAGTGTGTGAGAGGGACCAGTCCCTGGAGCAGAAATGTAAGTAACCTTCAGTGTGTGCGAGGGACCAGTCCCTGGAACAGAAATGTAAGTAGCCTTCAATGTGTGCGAGGGACCAGTCCCTGGAACAGAAATGTAAGTAGCCTTCAATGTGTGCGAGAGACCAGTCCCTGGAACAGAAATGTAAGTAGCCTTCAATGTGTGCGAGGGACCAGTCCATGGAACAGAAATGTAAGTAGCCTTCAATGTGTGCGAGAGACCAGTCCCTGGAACAGAAATGTAAGTAGCCTTCAATGTGTGCGAGGAACCAGTCCATGGAACAGAAATGTAAGTAGCCTTCAATATGTGCGAGGGACCAGTCCATGGAACAGAAATGTAAGTAGTCTTCAATGTGTGCGAATGACCAGTTCCTGGAACAGAAATGTAAGTAGCCTTCAATGTGTGCGAGGGACCAGTCCATGGAACATAAATGTAAGTAGCCTTCAATGTGTGCGAGAGACCAGTCACTGGAACAGAAATGTAAGTAGACTTCAGTGTATGCGAGGGACCAGTCCCTGGAACATAAATGTAAGTAGCCTTCAATGTGTGCGAGGGACCAGTCCCTGGAACAGAAATGTAAGTAGACTTCAGTGTGTGCGAGGGACCAGTCCCTGGAACAGAAATGTAAGTAGCCTTCAATGTGTGCGAGGGACCAGTCCCTGGAACAGAAAGGTAAGTAGCCTTCAATGTGTGCGAGAGACCAGTCCCTGGAACAGAAATGTAAGTAGACTTCAGTGTGTGCGAGGGACCAGTCCCTGGAACAGAAATGTAAGTAGCCTTCAATGTGTGCGAGAGACCAGTCCCTGGAACAGAAATGTAAGTAGACTTCAATGTGTGCGAGAGGCCAGTCCCTGGAACAGAAATGTAAGTAGCCTTCAATGTGTGCGAGAGACCAGTCCCTGGAACAGAAATGTAAGTAGACTTCAATGTGTGCGAGAGACCAGTCCCTGGAACAGAAATGTAAGTAGACTTCAATGTGTGCGAGAGACCAGTCCCTGGAACAGAAATGTAAGTAGACTTCAATGTGTGCGAGAGACCAGTCCCTGGAACAGAAATGTAAGTAGCCTTCAGTGTGTGAGAGGGACCAGTCCCTGGAACAGCGAGGGACCAGTCCCTGGAACAGAAATGTAAGTAGACTTCAATGTGTGCGAGAGACCAGTCCCTGGAACAGAAATGTAAGTAGCCTTCAGTGTGTGAGAGGGACCAGTCCCTGGAACAGCGAGGGACCAGTCCCTGGAACAGAAATGTAAGTAGCCTCTGCTCAATATTAGTAGCTGTCTGATCTTTCGCGGGCTTTTGTTATCACATGGTCCCTAAAACACAGACTGCGATCAACTTAACTCCCAGGTATGTCATTAACATGTCCTTGGTCACATCGCCAGCCCCAATTCGCACTAGAGACAAATAATAATAAATGAATATTATTATAGATGGAAACTTCCGAGGCGATAATCAGCGAATCAATTCAGAGGAAGAGGTATGTTTAGATCACTTGGAAGTTCCCTTCTATAATAATATTCATTTATTATTATTTGTCTCCAGTCTAAGTCTCTGGAAACTACTATTCGTGCTGTTTCGTCCTATAAATGTTTGTCTGCAACGCAAGTATTCAGCCCTACCCTATCCGGGAGATACTTGTCTTAATAGGAAAAATACAGATACATAATTTATTCTTGAAGTTGTGATCACAGCCCTATCTATGCTATAGTCATGAGAACACCTGCGAGAAAGACATCGCCTATGATGGCTAATTTTTTAGTTAGTCGAGTTGGCAGTGTTCCCTAGCGTTTGGCTTATCCTGCTTTGGTCCATATATTGTTCTTTGGGTTTTTTTTCTGTTGATTATTTGTCTTTTTTTCCGAGTGTTGTAAACATACACATTCACACCACCTGACTGAGTTTCCGTGTTAGCATAATTACATCACCGAAGCTATATTATGATTAACTAAGACATCTGATACTTCACACCAGGAAGAGATGCAACTGAGTTCGTTTTGTAGTGTAGAAGCGATTACCTGTCTGTCTCTTCCCTGTCGATATACCAGAATGTCATCAGCAAAAATCAAAGTTCTTCCACCCCCATCCAGCTGTTGTTCCGTGATGGTTATTGTGTACGCGCGCTAAGCTGTTACACTAAAGGGACGCCCATAAATAAACACGGGCAGTTTGACATCATACTGGAGTTTGTGAAAAAAGGGAGAATCTCTCATAAATATTTAACTTGCAGCTTACCTTCTCTCAGGAGGAAAAAAAAGAGGGGTGGGGGGTGTAGAGAGGATGGAAAGTGGTTAAATAACCTGCCATTTCTAGACACAGAATCTCTAGTGCACATCAAGAATCACATAAATCAGCGTTTAAAAACCCGTAGGACTCGAAAAGCCAACTGGTTTGACCCTGTCATTTTGTAAACAATCTTTTTTCTTTAAGAAGAATAAGAGAAGAGCAGAAGAATAACGCACATGACGAAAAGCCTACAGACAATATAAAGCGCACTACTATCACTAGTACAAAATAAAAGTAATAGAGAATCAAATACGACCTTCATTATTTCTTTTAGGAACACTCTCGAAGAGATTTCTATAGCCTTAGGCAACCACTCCCAGCTTAAAAGAAAATATTTAAAGGGAAATGAAATTGTACGCAGAAAAGGAAGGGGGGAAAAAACCAACTAAATCCAAGACATCGATTTTTTTAGCCTCTTGGTTATTTATTTGAGGGGTTGTAGAGTTGGGAAATCTTGCAGGAATAGGAAGGCTCTCACTTCCGGCTCATTACCAAAACGTGACACAACACCCACATTTCTAATAAAATCATTTATTTAAACAGCAGAGAATTAAAATTTATAATATTTTTATTAAACATAATAAATTACGAAAGACATTTTAGCAATAGGGACCGATCGAAAGCAAATTTATTAAATGACGTCATGGAGATTCATTAGCATTAAAAAAAGTACGGCCATCTTTGTTGTGCATTGTCTACCAGGAAGATCCTAACAAAAAACCCACTGAGTTCGGACGATTCGCCGTTGGTCGGACCAGGAGGTCTTTTAACGACGAGTATTTGGCTTAACCATGGCTGGACAAATGTTTTATCTTTTGGGAATATTATGTATGTCGTACGCCTTAGCCTTATCAGGTAATTGTCATTTCAATTTCTTCAATAATAACGCTAATTCTCAATAATTCTGAGTCTGAGTGAGTCAGTGGGTCCATGATCAGTGATTCATATTTTGTGACCTCCCATCGTTTGATTTAGATAATGAACAATATAAGTTGCAATATAATAAAGATTTTGTAATTAGATAATTTGCGAAGAGAACAATTTATTATCTGACAACACAAGTTAACGAGTTTTCTGAAATAATAATTTATTAGCTTAAAAAATACCCAATCTAATCTTTTATTAATTGAATGAATTTGTAATCTGTAACTGTAACTGTAAGCTGTAAAAATGTAAAATCGTATTTAAAATTATTAAATTTAACACTAATTAAACACTTAAACAGTACTACACTACTAAGATTTAGACTAGACCAGAACTGTGAGAACAACTCAACTGTTTAATTTAATAGTTTAATAAATTTGACTGCCTCGATAACTTAATAACTTGATTTTAATTTTGGTTTTGGTCAGACTAGAGTTTCACTATAATAATCATTTTTAAGTTAAATGAGTATCAAGTACAAGTATAGATAGATATAAAAAATGACTAGGAGTGTTGTAATATATTATAAGTTTTAACTTTTAAGTTATCCTAGGAGTTTTGTTAGTTTTATGATTTTATGTTATTCAACTAAAATGACTAGGAGTGTTAGTTTTAACTTTTTAAGTTATTCACTTGTCTTGTTGTCACATCAGTCACGGCTGCATCTTCAATAGGTAAAGTTGTGATATGAAAGTGAAAAAAAAATGAGTCCGCCCCAAGTCAGAGTTATCAAACTCAACTGATCATATTCATTTTTTATTTCATTTTTCTACCTACACTATACCAGGACCAGAACCTTGTAAAAGATCTCTCTTTCTCGTGGACACAAGCGAATAGTAATAAAGCTAATTATTCAATAATCAATTAAATTAAAATTTATAAATAATTTATTAATTTTTTATTAATTTAAACATTCATATTGTTTGGGTTCAAGAGCAATCATACATATTATTCAATCATATCATCATGCTTGAATAAAGTGAATTCAGTAGCTCACAATTCACATCTTTTCTGAAATAAACAATGGAAATGAAAAGTAAGAAAGATTGACCCTGACCTGACAGATTGGTTCTACTGATGTAATTAATGTAAAGTCATACTTTTACATGACTTGACATCAAACATGCTTGAATAAAGTGAATTCAGTAGTTCACAGTTCACATCTTTTTTGAAATAAACAATGGAAATCTCTCTCTCTCTCTCTCTCTCTCTCTCTCTCTCTGCGTTCAGGACTCAATCAGAGTAAGGATTCCAGACTCTCATATGAAGTCAGCTGTCAGGCTAAGTGTGTTCATCGCCTCCACAGACAGAACATCACAGAGTCTATCAGATCCACTCTGACTGAACACCCTTTAATACGTTGCACTGTGTTCTGCGCCAGTGGCCCAGTGCATCCAATTTCAGCCAGCATTTTATTCGGGTTTGCTTTCCCTAGCCTTTGATTGTCCCCAATCTTCCTGCAAGGCAGCAGATTGTCTTTTCTGTAGGGGGATTCTGCCTTAGATGGTAGGCCCTCCCAGGTTTACGAGCACCATCTGCCCGAGTCACTAGAGGAAATGAAAAGTAAGAGTAAGAGAGATTGAACTGACAGATTGAATTGGTTCTACTGATGTAAAGTCATACTTTTACATGAAAATGTACAAATTATTATATCAGAGGGAGACTATGCAAATAATGATTATTTATATATTATAATCACCATTGCTCCAATGACTGGAAACTTGTGAAATCATTAACTTGGGTAACTGAACATCATTTAGATGAGGACAAAATAATATTGATGGAGCTACTATTTTTTTTTTTGAGATGGCAGAACTGAAATGATGTGACATAGTACTTTAACTTGTGGAATGTGGTGTGTGATATGAATATTTTACAGATTTTCAGTCAGCATTTATATGTTCTGTTATATTCTCTTTTTTTTTACCAGACTCATAAGCTATTACTAATGAGTGCTCTCCAATCGCTGCTCTTGTCTCCTTTGCTATCTTCTTCTCAAGGTTTCATCTTTGTGTATCTTAGAAACTTCCAAGTCTTCCTTGTGGGTTCCATCTTGTAGTTTGTAGTTATTCATATATGGTTATGATCACCATACCATTCTGTTATTCATCTTGTGTAAAAGACAACACATATCTCTGGAACTGCCCTGATTGTGCTGAGTTCAGTTTTACTGTTCAACATCACAGTTTTACCAATCAACATCAGTTTTACTAATCAACATCACAGTTTTATATCAGGGGATGGCAACTTTTCTTAAACTAAGGACCACATTTGAGTATATATGATGCTGAAGACAGGATACTATCATACATTCAAGTCCTTTTATACATTACTTAAATTGCTCCTGTGATGTAAAAATTATATTATTGATGGAATGTGGAAAGCAGGGAGGAGGAGAATGGAATAAGGGAGAGAAAGGTATGTGAGGGATGGAGAGGGATGCCAATTGAACAACAATTACAAATATAAAATGGGGAATTTACCAGTTTGATGAGATAGTGTTGCTTT
Source organism: Megaustenia siamemsis (assembly GCA_032433765.1). Lineage (NCBI taxonomy): Eukaryota > Metazoa > Mollusca > Gastropoda > Stylommatophora > Ariophantidae > Megaustenia > Megaustenia siamemsis. The sequence continues at coordinate 28,864,548 of JAVIAB010000088.1, forward strand.
CATTACCATCTAAACATGGAGTTATCACAATAAAGAAATAATCTGAAGTTCATCTTTCCTGGAAAGTACACAATTTTAATTCATTTTTCTTCACACGACATTGCCATTGGTAACTAAATTGTAAAAACTGGTAACTTTCAATGTCTTCTCTGTTAAAATGTACAAATGTAACAGCACCATGATCCCTTCTCCTTACTCCATACCAATATGAAAAACAAAGGTGTATCATTCCTTTGATTTTGCAGATTTGTAAAACTACAAAAAACTGATGGTGCTATAAGAGTCTCAGTATTTAGCTTTCAGTGTTTTCTTTATTAAAATGTAAATACCATATTCTCCCACCACTATACCTTACCTATCCCAACATTAAAGACAAAGGTACACTACCATATTGACCTGTGTCTCATCAACGACACTGACTTAACAATTATACACTATCAAAGCCGTAAAAGTCTTTTCCCTTTTGGTAACAGTAAAAGAAGTTATAATTTTTTTTAATGCTGATTTTACCAAAAGAAAAATTGTGCTGTTTATTACTTTTTTTCCATTATAATTTTTTTCAGCCCAAGGTCTGGAATGTGTGTTAGTTTTCAGTCAACCTCATCCAAATTGTTTTGTGGGCTTGGTTTTGACCCTTCCCTGTTCTATACCTTATTTAACATCACTAGTTTACTCAGTGTACTTAAGCTGCACATGCATTATATCGTTGTCATGGCCAAAAGCTAGTTTTCTCCTTCTGCTGTGTACACCTTTAGACATTAATTGAATTAGTTCAAAGAAAGCATGGCAGCTGTGGTTACTTATTTTTCACAAGTTGAATAATTGATTTGATTGATAACCAGTCAGTAAAAGTGTTTTTGTTAAATGAGTAATTTATTGTTGACTGCTTGAGTCAAAATTACAGAATCAAAGCTGATTGAGACCTTACTTTGTGGTCCTGGAAACAAACTAGTTTGCTCAAGTGAGCAGGAATTGACTAGGAAACTCACTGCAGGCACCCAAAATAAAAATGAAGTTAAGTTATTCTTAGTAGTTAATGGTTTTAAAAGAGAATGTATGCTTAGGTATGCTATGTTAGAATTATGTCAGCAAGTCAAGGTTGTTTGTAACCAGATAAATCTGATTAAGATTCACGGACAGAGACCTAAAATCTTTTGGAGGAAAAAGAAGTTAGTCTATCTATCTTTTCGTTCACCCAAAGTATTGTCTATATCTGCAATGTCGTTTCCTGCATAAATTTTACTGTCGTTTGTAACTCTTGCAGTGGCCCATATAGTTTTGTATGTAGTGTTGTATCTATGGGCAATGGATTTTCCTTAGTCTACTATATTCTGTGCAATCTTGAAGTATGTGTTCAGCTGTCTGGGGCAGCTGTCCACATGTACAAGTAGTTGATGTGCCGATCTTGAATTTTGTATACATGTGACTATGGAGTGATGATTGTGTCCTGTTCTGAGGCGTATAATGATAACTTGTTCATATCTATTCATATTATGAAAGGCATCCTAATTTGGGCCTGTGGTCCTCTGATTGATTTGATGATCTGTTTCTTATGATGGTATGTAATCAGTGTATCTAGTTGTGTGCCTGCTAAACCTTCCTTTGCCAACTGATCTGCTTTCTCATTCCTGGTATTCCACAGTGAGATGGGATCCACTGCAGGGCAACCCTGTGGTGCTTGCAGAGTTCAGTCAATAAGGTCTGCAGATGTGGTAATTTTCTGGATTGTAGTGCCTGAAGTACTGATCTTGCATCTGTCAAAAACACACAGAGATATTTGTGAATTTCTGCGCCCTTAATCAAATGAGCCTAGGAGGAACAATATTCCAACATAAAAGAATACACAAAGCTACATGGGTGTCACGAGATCATAGAACGGAAAATCAAATTGATCACATATGTATTAATAATAAGTTTAAGTCATCCTTACAGGATGTAAAAGTATATAGAGGAGCAGATATAGCTTCTGATCATCATCTTCTGTTAGCCAAACTTAAAATTAAATTAAAAAGGTATAATACAACGAATAAGGGTAGAAAGTATTTCAATGTAGGGTTTCTTAAAGAACAAGGAATTAAAGATAAATTCGCAGTCACAATATCAAACAAATACCAAGTCCTCCAACAACTAGAAAATACAATAAATATAGAAGATCATTGGAAACAGGTAAAAAATATATGGAAAGAGACATGCGAAGAAACACTGGGGAAAAGAGAACGCCAGAATAAGGCATGGATGACAGCAGAGACCCTGGATAAAATTAAAGAAAGAAAGAACAAGAAAGCAGACATAAATAAAAGCAAAACAAGAAGTAATAAAGCCAAGACACAGGAAGCTTACACAGAGGTGAACAAAGAAGTGAGAAGATGCATTAAAAGGGATAAGAGGAAATATATAGATGAACTAGCTAAAGAGGCAGAAGAAGCAGCAAATAAAGGGAATATGAAAGAACTGTACAACAGCACAAAGAAATTAGGTGGAAAATACAAACAGATCAACGCCTTTATCAAAGACAAGAAAGGAAATCTGCTTAGTAATATAAGGGAACAAATGGAGAGATGGAAAGAACACTTTGAAGAACTTTTGAACAGACCGGCTCAAATAATCCTCCAGATATACTACCAGCAGAAGAAGAGTTACACGTTAACTGCGGAAAACCAAGCAAAGAAGAAATAATGAAAGCCATCAAATTATTAAAAGATGGTAAAGCCACAGAACCAGATGAAATTCCTTCGGAAGCCATCAAAGCAGATATTAACACCTCTACCAAGATGTTACAGGATCTATTGGATAAAATTTGGGAGAGGGAAGAAATACCTAAAGACTGGAGAGAAGGTTATATGATCAAACTACCAAAGAAAGGAAGTTTACAGGAGTGCACAAATTATAGGGGAATTATGCTACTATCAGTGCCAGGAAAAATATTAGGCAGAATCATTCTGGAGAGACTAAAAGAGGCTATAGAGAAACACTTGAGAGATGAACAAGCAGGTTTTAGGAAGAACAGATCATGTGCTGATCAAATAACTACCCTACGTATAATAGTTGAACAAAGTTTAGAACTAAAATCCCCACTATATATTGGATTCATAGATTACGAAAAGGCATTTGATAGTTTAGACAGAAGAATGCTTTGGAAGTTGCTGAGTCATTACGGAATCCCCATAAAGTTTATTAACCTGATAAAAACAATGTATGAAGGAACAAAATGTAGTGTGGTGCATGAAGGACAGCTTACAGAAGCATTTGAAATAAGAACAGGAGTAAGGCAAGGATGCCTCCTGTCTCCATTTCTCTTTCTACTGGCCATAGATTGGATTATGAAAATAACTCAAAACAACAGAAATGGGATCCAGTGGTCACTGACCAAACAACTTGATAATTTAGACTTTGCTGATGACATAGCTCTCCTATCACACAGCCATCAACAGATGCAGGATAAAATGAGTATATTAGATGAGAGATCACAACAGCTAGGACTAAAGATTAATAGAGATAAGACCAATATTATGAGAATTAATGCAGTTGGCAATAACCATATAAAACTAGGAGAAATACCTCTACTAGACGTACAATCTTATATATATCTGGGCAGTAATATAGATAAAGAGGTAGGAACAGAAAATGATACCAAAATAAGGATATCAAAAGCAAGAGGAGCTTTCATTGCACTGGGAAACATATGGAAATCCAAAGAAATTAGGCTAAATACAAAAATACAAATTTTCAACTCAATGTTAAGTCGGTCCTATTATATGGCTGTGAAACATGGAGAATAACAAAATTGACAATCACGAAAGTACAGACTTTCATTAATGGATGCTTGCGCAGAATAAAGGGATGGAAATGGCAGGACAAAGTCACAAACGTGGAATTATGGAAATGTACCGGTCAAATACCAGTGGATAAAGAAATACAGCGAAGACGATGGCGATGGATAGGACACACACTACGGAAACCAACTGAGAGTATTACACAACAGGCCCTTTTTTGGAATCCCCAGGGGAAAAGACAAAGAGGAAGACCAAGGAATTCTTGGAGAAGACAGATAGAAGCAGAGATGAAGATGATGGGGAAGACATGGAATGATCTTAAAAGAATGGCAAAAAACAGAACGACTTGGAAAGTGTTTGTTGAAGACCTATGCTCCACCAGGAGCTAAAAGGTAAAAGAAGAAGAATGGCCAAAAGCTAGTTTTCTCCTTCTGCTGTGTACACCTTTAGACATTAATTTGAATTAGTTCAAAGAAAGCATGGCAGCTGTGGTTACTTATTTTTCACAAGTTGAATAATTGATTTGATTGGTAACCAGTCAGTAAAAGTGTTTTTGTTAAATGAGTAATTTATTGTTGACTGCTTGAGTCAAAATTACAGAATCAAAGCTGATTGAGACCTTACTTTGTGGTCCTGGAAACAAACTAGTTTGCTCAAGTGAGCAGGAATTGACTAGGAAACTCACTGCAGGCACCCAAAATAAAAATGAAGTTAAGTTATTCTTAGTAGTTAATGGTTTTAAAAGAGAATGTATGCTTAGGTATGCTATGTTAGAATTATGTCAGCAAGTCAAGGTTGTTTGTAACCAGATAAATCTGATTAAGATTCACGGACAGAGACCTAAAATCTTTTGGAGGAAAAAGAAGTTAGTCTATCTATCTTTTCGTTCACCCAAAGTATTGTCTATATCTGCAATGTCGTTTCCTGCATAAATTTTACTGTCGTTTGTAACTCTTGCAGTGGCCCATATAGTTTTGTATGTAGTGTTGTATCTATGGGCCAATGGATTTTCCTTAGTCTACTATATTCTGTGCAATCTTGAAGTATGTGTTCAGCTGTCTGGGGCAGCTGTCCACATGTACAAGTAGTTGATGTGCCGATCTTGAATTTTGTATACATGTGACTATGGAGTTGATGATTGTGTCCTGTTCTGAGGCGTATAATGATAACTTGTTCATATCTATTCATATTATGAAAGGCATCCTAATTTGGGCCTGTGGTCCTCTGATTGATTTGATGATCTGTTTCTTATGATGGTATGTAATCAGTGTATCTAGTTGTGTGCCTGCTAAACCTTCCTTTGCCAACTGATCTGCTTTCTCATTTCCTGGTATTCCACAGTGAGATGGGATCCACTGCAGGGCAACCCTGTGGTGCTTGCAGAGTTCAGTCAATAAGGTCTGCAGATGTGGTAATTTTCTGGATTGTAGTGCCTGAAGTACTGATCTTGCATCTGTCAAAACACTACAGGCTGTGGACTAAGATTACTGTTCAGCAGTTTTTCTATTGCCAACTTTATTGCTTGTATTTCTGCATCATAATTGTGACAATATTTCCCTGTTGCTATTTTATTCATATCCCTAGTGTTATTTGGGTACTCTATATATGCACCTGCTCCCTCATTCTTTACTGCATTCTGTGCTGAGAAGTTAGTCATTGAAATAACTGAACCACTATTTAGCTGTTTGTGTTTTAGTTCTTTTGATTTCTGCTGTTGTTGTTAGGATCATCATTATTCAGACGAATCCATTGGTGCTTTGATATCCTCCTCGAGAAAATCCGAGGAGACCTCTGGCCTACACGTACAAACTCTGTAGCATAACCTGGGATCCATGGTGTGAGTAGGTTTTTTTTTTTCATTGTGCAGACAATGGCAGCTCTTTCAATTTTAACTGCCAAGGGTTCTTTAATCTGCGCGAGTGCACACTGGTCGTCCTGTTTATTGTTATCTGAGACGGCTAAACATCAAATCTCACTACTCAAAAGATCAGGGCAGGTAACATCACAAAAGAACTGCAGATGAATTTTTTCCTCTGCCACTGCCTGTGGTGGGCTTTGAACCTGGGTCCTTTCTGTTCAGAGGCCAAAGTCATACCTCTATGCCACCTATTCCCCCTTATCTGTTTTCTCCCATTATTATTATTTTCTAGGTTTTACTGAATGCACATCTCTTAAGAAAATGTTATCCTTTCCAGAAGTGAATCATAATAAACCAGTGATCTGGTCCAAGCTTCAGGATCATGGGTTACCAGCATTTCATGGAGAAATCAAGGAGAATGAGAGAGTTGTTAGATTGAAGCCAGAGATATCAGCAACAGATGCAGATGAGGTCACAGATGGAAGTGAGTTTTATATTTGACTGGTTAAATGTTTTAACAATTAATATTATGTTCAAATTAACAATTTGTAAGGTTATATGCAACACACACACACAAACATATATATATAACACACACATGTACAACATAACATACACATATATATGCGTGTGTGAATAGATATCTTCTTCCTTTCAGCTCCCTGTGAAGCATAGGTCTTCAACAAACACTTTCCGAGCCATTCTGTTTCTTTCCATTCTTTTAAGATCATTTCATATCTTTCTCATCCCCTTCTTCATTGCTTCCACCTGTTTTCTCTAACTATATTTTGGTCTTCCCCTTTGTCTCCTCCCCGAGGATTCCAATTTTAAAAAAAAGGGCTTGTTGTGTAATACTGTCAGTTATCTTCTGCAGCATGTGTCCTATTCAGCGTCATCTTCTCCCATCATATCTCTTTGTCTATTGGTATTCATTAAAGACAATGGTGCTGGATATATATATATATATATATATATAATGATTCTGGATATACACACACATGCAATCAGTCATAACTCATGATTTATAATTCACATTATGAGTTACTGATATAATATTATAACAGTATTTGATCTGTATCCTATATGAAGTAGAACAAAAAGAGGAAGTGAAAGATTGGCTGTGTGATGTCAAGCCTAGTTGATTAGCCAACAAGATGACTACTCAGCTCATTGTTCAAGAAAATAATCTTCCAACTCAATGCTAACCATCACAACAAATAGATTTGGCCAAATTAGCGGAGAGGGTAGTATTGAAGCAAACACTCAATCATCTCTCATGCATCGCTGTTCTATCCTATCATCTCTCATGCATCGCTGTTCTATCCTATCATCTCTACTGCATCGCTGTTCTATCCTATCATCTCTCATGCATCGCTGTTCTATCCTATCATCTCTACTGCATCGCTGTTCTATCCTATCATCTCTCATGCATCGCTGTTCTATCCTATCATCTCTCATGCATCGCTGTTCTATCCTATCCACATATCCAGTTTCATTGTTGCCTGGAATTCCACATATCCATCCGCTCCATGACTTGTCACATCCTTAGTTGTCCCTAATGTCTGTAAAATTTCATGTCCACAGTATGTAAAACCCTTTACTGACCAATTTTTGTTGTCTAATTTGGTCTTCCTCTTGTTCTTTTGCCATTTAGAGTCAAAGAACTACTCCCAGTATAACTGTCTAGGCATTCTCAGAATGCCTCAATTATACCTCACTAGTGATGTCATTAACACATGTTCCCTTGTTTAGTTCATTGTTGGAGATAGCGTTAGGACACAAAATACCAAGTATTTTGTGGAGCCATCTGTCAAAAGACATACATCATCATCATGCGCCATACCGGTTGGCGTAGGTGATCATGTCTTTCCACAATCTTCTATCTACAGTGCATGATATCAGTTCTGTTGTTGACTGTTTTCCATGCCATGACACCAAGCTATCCAGTATTTTCTCTCTTTGTCGTCAGCGATCTCTCTTTCCTTTTATTTTGCCAGTTGTAACCAAATATTCCAACTTTCCTCTTCTCGTGATGTCCCTGAAAAATATTTATTATTTCTTTTTTATGTTTCTTTGGAGTTCCCTTTTTGTGTTGGCCTTGTGAGAATTTCCTCATTGGTCTTTTTTAGCTGTCCAGGGAACTTTCAACATTCTTCTGTGAAATCCTTTCTCTGTGGCCTCTAATTGTCTTTTCATTTGTTTGTCTGCTCTCCATGATTTGCTTCCATAGGCAGAATTAACTCTAAATTGCACTGATGTTTTCATTTTCTGAAATGCGATTTTGGCCTTGAGCTATTTTGCTTTATTTCTGTGTTGCATCTTCCAAATGATTGTTAAAGATACTGATCTGAGGAGCTAGGAGTTAAAAGAAAGTTTTGCTAAGGAACAGGAATCAAAGACCAGCTCATGCTGAAGTCAGATGTGTTGGGCTGAATTATCACAGTTTTACTGCAAAAAAACCAACATCTTCAGTAATCAAGAAAAGGTAATGGTCATATGTTGGACATGTGATGAGAAGAGATAATAACCGAATAGCAAAGCAAGCCCTCATGTGGGAAACAACAAGTAAGAGGAAAAGAGGAAGACCCAGAAAGACAGTGAGAAGAACATTGATGAGAGGAACAAAAGCAGCAGGAATAGGGCTCCCTCAATGAGATAGAACTGCTTGCACAGAACAGAGACAAATGGCGAGATTTTATAAAATATCTTTAAACGAATTGAAAACTGCTAGAAAAAAAAAATTAGATAAAAGAAGGAGTATCTTGGTCTACGCCCTATGGGCTGGCTATGGCTCAAAAGGTCATTAGATAGACTGCAAACCACAGTACGACACAGTAACACCCACTTTAATGTCCCTTTAAGGGCGGATGACAAAGAATACAAACCAACCAACCAAGGACCAGCAAAAAAACCATTCAATAAATCTCATATTCAGCATTAGCCATATCTGCTGCAGCAAAACTAAAACCTCATTTGTAATCATTGACAGTTTTGGGGGCAGTTTAAGAATATAGCTATCTGGGACATATTAGCGAAATATGTGCGACATTAATAAAATAATAAATATAGAAGTGCAAAACTCAAATAAACAAATAAATCATGACTAAAACATAATAATTAAGTTTTCTATCTACTCAGTATTCTTGTATGGTGTAGAAACATAGACATAAAATACAAAAATTAAATCCTTTCAAATGATACTTGTAGACTAATGGAAAGAGAAAGAATTGGGCGGACATGAAAAATAACTGTAAAATTGTAAGCACTTCTAATTTTGACATAAAAAAAAAATTGATTTCTTTGACATGACAGAGAACCTTACTTTGTACTTTTCTTTTTTTTCCCCATTGTTTTTTTTTTCTTTTAAATATTGAAGCCAAGGAAATTCAGAAGTATTTTCTTTGGGGGGGGGGGTGTTAAAAATCATTATCTATTTAGAGTGTTTGTATTTGAAGCCATACCATATTGGAAGAACTATTTCTCCTCAGATTACATCTGTAGATACATCATTTTGAATAACAAGAAGCACCCAAGAATAAAGCCATTGCCTTTCGAGATAATTGTCACCAACAAACTAACCGGGGCTGCTGAGATACGTGTGCAGGATGGTGAAAAGCTTGACTATGAAGAGCATCCATATTACAAGTTTGGCTTTGTTGCTGAAGATTGCGGCTCGCCACCCATGCAGTCATCAAAGTAAGAGAACCTATAATTGTTTGTTTCCTAGGAGCAGACTCTCAGTATTTGAACATAATTAATTCCTATGATAGGAAGATTTTTATAAGTTTTACAGCAGCAGTGAACTGGTTGAGTCAGGTATGATCTTGACCTACAGCTTTCAGGTTCATCCAGCCATTAAATGAATACCTGAGATTTTAATCTGGACAACAAGGACAAACCCGTCTTTGCAATCTCTAGAAATAGATTAAACAGTTCTGGCCAAGTGAGTGAGGATTGAGAGGGAAGTTAACCTGGTACATGAAAATGCCATCTTGAAGTAGTTATTTTGGGCCGCAGGAGCTTTTTAGCAAACTACAACACTATATAGACTATAGGACAACAGACAAGAAAATCCCTGGAAGCTGTAGAAATGGGGTTTTACAGAAGAATGTTGAGAATACCATGGACAGCTAAGAAGAGTAATTCTAATATTCTGAAAGAGGCCAAAGCAAAAAGAGAGCTAATTTCTAATATTTGGAAAAAAACAATCATCATTTTTTGGCCATGTAATGAGAAGGGAACAGCTGGAGTTTATTGTAACAACTGTGAAAGTCGAGGGACAAAGAGATAGAGGGAAGCAAAGAGAAAAGATCCCAGACAGCTTAAGAGAATGGCATAGCAAAAGGTCGGGATCCGCAATAGCTCAGTGGTTAGTGAACTGGACTACAAAGGACAAGAGGTAGTGTTCGATCCCAACCAACGGCTTCCTGTTCACCCAGCCTTTAATGGGTACCAGATTTTTTTCTGGGAAAGTAAAACGGCACGGGCGTAATACCAACCACATTACCCAAAAAAATCATGTGCCGAAGGTTTAAAATTTACGGTCACTAACACCATATTCCCTATATGCCACTTGGCGTGACATGGGTACTCTACCTTACTATAGCAAAAGGTCAACAACAGAAATGATGAATAACTGTCGAGATCAAAAGTTGTGGAGAGACATGATCACCTATGCCAGCAGGCATGGCACTCGATGATAATGATGATGACAACACTATACATTTACTTAATGTCCTTTTATGGATGGATGATAATAAGGGCTATTGACGCTTTGTGAATGTGAAGTAGAAAAGAAAGAGGCTCTACTACCATCTTATTTTAGTTCCAGCTGCGGTCAGCTCACAACTTTCTGATCACATCCAGTTGTACCCAGTCTTGTCACAGCTACTTAACAGTCACAAATGTAATTTCACCTGCACATGCTTATGTCTGCTTAGCTTATAAACTTGTCTTTAAAAGCTTGGAGTAAAAAAGTAAAAATTTGCCATTGAATACATAAAGTAACAAATAAAATGATTTGGCCATGTAATAAGAGAGAAGGATTAAAAAAGGCTATAATGAGTCTTCAGTAAACACTACAAGAACACAAGACCCAGACCACGAAAAAGATCGATGGACTATTGGAAACATTAGGAAACACAACAGCAGGAAAGGGCAACAGAAGAGCATAAGACTACGAGCTATATCTCCACTTGACAACATTGTTACAGAGCTGATCCAGACAATATTCCACCCTCGAGTGGTGCTTCTGGAAACATAACCAACTAATCTGGCCAAGCGAGTAGGGATAGAAGAGGGAAGACAACCTGGTTCTCAAAAATGTCATGTTGAAGTTTGATGTGTTTGACTGAAATGCACAGTTCATGTGCATACCACAATGCAGTGCATTTACACCAACCTAACGTCCTTTTAAGGGTGAATGATAAAGAGAAGTGTTCTTTTATTTTGTAGTCATTGTGTGATCGTCAGAAAGAATTAAAGAAAATGAAACAGAATTGGAGACTAATACCTGCATTCATTGTTTGAAGAAAGGGTATAAGCAGGTAGAGGAAAGGACAAGCACTCTCTCTAAACAGAAACAAATAACTTGCAGTCAGCACATCACAGGAATGATCAGTGTACACATTTGTGCTAGCTTTTGGAAGGAGTAGCTGAACAGATATGGGAATGTCTTGACTGTAGTGATGTTACCTCTTGAAACCACACAAAACAAAGTATTAATTTTATATTAATTAGCTATTGCTGTGGATATAGCATTATCTGGGGTTGCTATTAGATTTATATTAGCGATTATTTTTTACTAACATTCATGTGTTTGAAATTAACTGTTTTGACTTAATGTGTAGTATACAAGTAGAGATTTATAAATATGGTTCCTTGCATAGTCTGCATAAAGTTATTTGCTTGCATACACTCACACAAGCAGCTCACACCTTAGAAAGTTTGCATTTGAGAATTTTAAAACAAATAAAAGTATCTATATTTGTAGTTATTTGTGGAAATATTTACATTCTTATGAGAAACAGTGGTGCAATTTAGGAACAAAATTAAGTATTGTAATAACAAATTGGCACAAAGTAAAGTTTCATCACCATCAAGTACCCCTGCTTGATGGCGTTGGTGATCATGCCTCTTCATAACTTTCTATCTCTACAGTTGTTTATCAATTTTATTGTAGACTTCCTACCACCAAACCACTCTCTTAAATTATCTTGTATCTCTTCTGTCTGTTTCTTCCTATCTCTTGTTCCCTAAGTTTTTCCAGTTGTCATTGTATATTCCAGCTCTTCTCATTACATGATCAAAAGAATTATGATTGTTTCCTCCTGATGTTGAGAATATACATAATTTTTGCTTTGGCCTCTTTTAATCGTTACTCTTATTGCAGCTATCCATATTCTCAACATTCTTCTGTAAAACCACATTTTTTTGTGGCCATCAACGATTATCTTGTCTTTTGTCCATGATTCATTTCCATGCATCAAAATTGGCTCCAAATGATGAGCTCTTTTTTCTTATTTCCATTGACAAAAATGGGTTGCATAGTTTTGTTCTCATTGTTGAATGCAGCCTTTGTGTGAACTAAGTACCTGCCTACAGAAAATGATTGACATTATATTGATGTGATGGAGAATCAAGTTTAAGATTTTAATTTCCTAAATTTGTACATGTGATTGCATTCCTCAGGGCTCATGTCATGATCAAGCTTGGTGATGTTGATGAACATAATCCAAAGTTTGAAAATGATTCATACACTGCTTACATAGAGGAGGGTAAAATATATGATTCCATTATAACAATACATGCCACAGACCAGGATGATTCAGCTACCTTTAAAACCATTTGTGGCTATGAACTGCTCACTCCTGGTGTTCCTTTTGAAATCACATCTGCTGGAGTTGTGAAAAACACTGAGCCTCTGAACTACAGTGTTCACAGGAACTTTATACTTGAGGTGAGAAGTGTGAATGTTTGTTTTAATATATTTTATTTTCAAAACTGCTGAATTATTAGTTGAAAAGTGGGGGCTGGGTGGTCTAAAGTTTATATGTCGGCCTCAGGATAAGAAGTTCCCAGGTTTGATTTCCACCGCAGGCAAAGAAAATTTGGCGAGAATCGAATCCATTGTATTTTTGTGGCTTTACCCTCCCCTGGTTTCTGGGTAGTGAGATCTGATGTCTAGCCTTCTCTGGGTAGTCAGATCTGATGTCTAGCCTTCTCTGGGTAGTCAGATCTGATGTCTAGCCTTCTCTGGGTAGTCAGATCTGATGTCTAGCCTTCTCTGGGTAGTCAGACCTGATGTCTAGCCTTCTCTGGGTAGTCAGATCTGATGTCTAGCCTTCTCTGGGTAGTCAGATCTGATGTCTAGCCTTCTTGGTGTGGCAAAAAAACAGGAGGTCCTTTGTGCATTCTGTGCACATTAAAGAACCTTTGACATGTGGAAGTAAAAAAAAGAGTAGGCAAAAAATGTGACCACTGTCAGGGCAGAATTGTTAAGAATAAATTTACCCAAAACATCAAAACTGTAGGTGATTAAAAATGAGATGCTCTTGTAATCTAAGGATAGGGCTGTCGGTGTGAAGAGCAGGAAAAAGTGACATTCACACAAAATTCTCATGGGCTTTGCTGGATATATAAAGCTGGTGTATGCAAACAAACAACACAACAGATATTGGCTCAAGAAAACAAGCTGTGTGTATGTTTGCAAATGTATAGTTTTAGTGTAAATAATGTGTTTGCTGCTCACAGAAAATACATACATTTCAAAAGTAAGAGTGACTTCAATGAAACTGAGGACCAAAGTAATAGGTATTTATATATGTATAAAGTCAGTTTCACAATAACAACAATTTTCAAAGCTCATTTGGAATGGCAACAAACATTGCATTTGCTTGGACTAATCACCATTTTTTGTAATTGATTTCTTTAATTGATTTGCTTGATTTGTCAATTAATTGAAAATTAATTGATTTGTCTTTCCAGGAAGATAAAATACACAATTCTTCTTCTATTATACATTTAAAGTGATTAAAATAAAAATATAAAAAAACTTTTATGGTTTAAAATAAATATTCTATCTATCTATCTATTGTCCTTTCGAGCTGAAGACGGCACATAGGGCAGAACCACAATCTCAAAAACAGAAACCTTGCATGCCAAAATGGCACATATTGTGGAGATCACTGCTTCTAAAATCTATGGCTCTATTTCCATAACAATACTTTTTACAATGACAGCTTGTCAAGCCATCGATCAACCTTAGTCGCCTCTTACGGCATGCCTGGAAGGTCAAAGTGTCACTATCTTTACTTCCCTCATAATGAAGCCCCGGTAACACACGGGATAAATAAATATTGCACCCCCCAAATTTTCACGATTTTGATCTTTGATCTTTTTTATAAAAAAAAAATAAGCATTAACTACTATATTATTCAATATTATTTTCTCGCTGTTATTTCAAATTAAAACTATTTCTTTTTAAAATGGTGTAACGCAGTGTGTTAAATCCCTTGGCAGCAAATGTGTTAATAAATATATTATATTTATATGGCGGAGACCCATGAGGGGAGAGAAGTGTGGGAAAACAGTAGTAGTAGAAGATGAGATATGGCTGTTTAGTACAGCTCTCATTTGTGTTGGAATGATATAATACATTGACATATTTATATTTCATAGAGAATAAGGCCTAGGCAATATAAATATCTCTAGGAGCCTTTGGCTGAGTGGTTAGTGTACTCACTTCCTGATCAGAAGGGTCTGAGTTTGATTTCCAGAATTGATGGATTTTTTTTTTTGACCGACAAGACTACCCAGCCTCTAAGAATGGGTATCATAGATTTTTCTGGCAAGTAAAGGTAACCTGACATGATACCAACCCAATATTCTAATGTGTCATGGTCATACAAAAATATGGTCACTAACACCATATTCCCACCTAGCAAGGTGTGAAGAGAACCTCTACTTTATTTAATATCTGTTCACATTAAAGGAGAGCATGTGATTTGTGAACTGAAATAAGGACAAGAGGTCTGGTTCAGTCCAAGTTAAAAGCTAGGTTCGCCAAGTCGTAAACAGGCACTAGATTTTGTTGACAAAACAATAGGATTCTGACATAATGCTGACCATATTACCCAAAAATTGCGTTGGTGGCCAAAAAATATCATCACCACAGTCCCGATGTGGGATGATGGCTTTATTTCTTATTTTTTCGTTTGTTTGCTTGTTTCATGTGGTTTGTTCTGGGGTGACTCCTGGAGGTTCATGTCAGTCAGGAGGAATTTCTAATTTCACATTGCAGGTAGATCTTACAGTCTGTTGTTTGATGTGCGATGAGGATAATCCGATGACTAACTGTGTTTCATATGTTCGGATCTGGAGTCAAAATGATGTCCTAACATCATCAAGCGCTATACATAAAAAAAATTTCACATTCATCATTTTCAGGAGAATGTGAACTTCTGATCAATATGGTGGATAGGTGGCAGGAACCATTAAAGGCTATGGCTGAAAAGTGTTCCTTGTTCCAATTTCCTCATATTTCAAGTCCGGCTTGTTGCAGGAGCTACTGAGTTAAGTGCTCTGTGCACACTGTGAGCTGTGCGTTTCATCTGTCCGCAGAGAGAGAGAGATCTGTTTTGATCGTGTTTCGATATTCCAATTGTTTACGATGAATGGTGATATTGTATGATGGAGAACAGATGGCTGTGTTCACTTTCTGTGCAGTTTCGCCTTATGTCTTTTGGCGTGTGCTGAGACTGCATTGATGGGGACTACAGCTACCTTTCTTAGTTTGGGAGATGAGATAGTAATTTGGATGATTCCACTGGCATGGGCGGTTAAGCAATTATGGATTTTAATTAGTTTGCAGTGATACCGGGGCCTTCATTAACCATGAAAGTGCTTTGTTGTTTCAGGCTGTTGCCAGTGATTGTGGAGGCCGCAAGTCTGAGCCTGTGTTCATTAACCTGGTTGTCACTGAGAAGTGTCACAGTGGCTGGTCTGGCTTGCAAGATGTCATCAAATACAGAGCTGGCTCAGGGCAGCAAAGGTTCGCAGAGGGAGCCAGTTTAAGACTTTGTGATGGTGACTGTAAGCCTACTCAAGTGAACGTCAAAATTACCTTAGCCACTCAGCATATTGGCAAGGGTTGTGACCGAGATACATATTCAGTGAACTCCCAAAGGAAACTGTGTGGTATGTACCATGATCTAGGAGTTTGATCTATGCTCAAAATACTAGTTAACTGTGAGTTATGGAGTGCTAATAGATCATCTATCTGTCCTTCCTTTTGAGCAGAAGATGGCAAGCAGGGCAACAATTCGACTCTGTCTGTCAGGTGATTTTTGTTATCAAGTGTCAGACTTTGCACAGAGCCTGCAATGTTCTCACCATCCATCCCTCTGGGCGAGCTTGTCAGTCTCAGTAAGGGAGCATATGTATAATGTGGTTGCCTCTCACCTCACTGTAAGATCATCAAGTATCATGCCTGCTGGCATAGGTGATCATGTTTCTCCACAATTTTTGATCCGACAGTTATTTATATATTGTTGACCTTCTGCCAAGCCATTCTCTTAAGCTGTCTGGTATCTTTTCTCTTTGCTTCCCTCTATCTCTTCATCCCTCAATTTTCCCAGTTGTCACAATATATTCCAGCTGTTTCCTTCTCTTTGCATGGCCAAAAATTGATTGTTTCTTCCTAATATTGGAAATTAGCTCTTTTTTTTTTCTCTTTCAGAATGTTTTCACTACTCTTAACTGTCCATGGTATTCTCAACTTTTTTCTGTAAAACCACATTTCTACAGACCCTGGTGATTTTCTTGTCTGTTGTCCTATTGTCCTTGATTCACATCCATATGTTAAGACTGGCTCTACATAACATTTTAGAACTCTTTTTTTTGTTTCTATTGTCAGTTATGGATTGCACAGTATCTTCCTCATTTTTTGGAAAGCTGCTTTTGCCATTCTGCATCTCACCTCTGTTGTACATCTACCATCTGAGGTTAACATTGTTCCCAGATATTTAAATTCATTTACCTGTTTATTGTTCCACTTGTCTTTTTTTGTGCATTGCGGTGAAGTCTTTTTGTTTGTTGCTACCATTACTTCTGTCTTTTTGCTATTAAGGCAGAGTCCTTTATTTTTGCTCTCATGCACTGTAATGTCTAACATTTCTTGTAATTCATTTTCACTCTTAGCAATTAAGACTATCATCAGCATACCTTAGATTATTTATATTATGACCTCCAATTGTTATTCTAGGCATGCCCCTTGTGGATCTTAAATTAATCTCACTATGCATATTAAATAAATCTGGTGATAGCACACAACCTAGTCTAACACCCTGTTTTATTTGTTGAAACATTCCCAATTGATTTCCAGCTCTTATGGCCACTGTTTATTGCCAGTGCATGTTCTTTAATATTCTTAGGTACTGTAAGATCATGAGTAACTAATATGGTTGTTTTTTTTTAGAGTAATACTCTGCAGGTATTACCATATTTACTCTACAATATTTATGAATGTTTACATTGAGAGCAATATCTTGCAGATGAATGCCTAAATGACATTAATATTATATTTTGTGCATGCAGTATTTAGAATAGATTAGCATTATCAACAAATGTATTGCTATTTTATTCAGTTTTTTGTTTTTCTCTGATGTCTAGTGTTCAAGATTTCTGATTGTGTTTATCAAATGTCTACTGTTCTTTGATAGATTGACATCAGTCTAATATATGATATCCTTACCTGCTGCTTCGATAATAAACAGAGATAATTTATGAGTTTAGGTACATCAATTATTTCTCTATGGTAGAGTAATGCCCCCTTAATGCCTATTCAGAAGTGTTTAGAATCTTCTAGATAGTGTCACTTCAAACATCAAAACTTACGATGCAAGGCGGCAATCCTCACCTTTCCAGAGTACTATACCCTGGTACCCATTTCTGCCAGCATATTTTTTAAAATCTGTCCACAAGTACAACTCACACTGCTTCCAGCGGGAATCGACCGAACGCTGGTAGCCCAGTCTGATGGTTTTTCCTACTAGGCTACCAAGGCGGCCCCCCCCCCCCCCCCAAGTATTCTTTATAGTAGGCTTTCATATTGTTCAAAGTCAAAAGTTAGTTTTGGATTCCTTTCAGCACTTGTTCAACGAGGTAAAATTTATTTACAATCTAAAATTATCTAGCCCACAGGCTATATTGTTGAGTCCTTGTCATAAAAAAAAAAATAAAAAACTATCTTTATGGCATTTCTCCCATTACTGGGGTGTGCCAAGGGGGGACTTACAGGTCCTTGTCTTCAATAACATAAAATTGTGTAAATAAACCGAAAGGAAAAAAATGGAAAATTAACACGTGTTAGATAAACTGTTATTTTCTGTTAAGAGAAAGTTTGCGTAAAGGAGATGATTTACAGCAGAACTGTCATGTCTGTCTATTTGGTTCAGTGCATCTGATGTTAGCTTCGGGGAAGAAGTTCTATGAAGATTTGAACATCTTTCATGTAACTGAGTCCACATATTTCAAATGGTTGTTACAGAACCCAAATTTTTCATTCTCTTTTCCTTATAAATAATTGTGACATTTTTTCTTTCAACTCAGGTGCTAGCGGTGAGAGTGTTGACCTCTTGCCATCTCCTGATGGTGTCGGATGGTCGCATAACATTCCAACAGATGATGGGCATGAGATGGATCAAGTGTTTTCATTTGATGGACAGAACAATGCTTTGGAAGTCCCTGAGTCAGTGTTTAATCATATGCTACATGAACATTTTACTATCTCAGTTTGGTTGCGGCATAGTGATCCACATGCACCTAGCCAGTCTAAGGCGCCCAAGGAGCATATTTTTTGTATGTCAGATAACGAAGGTGAGCAGTTGTTTCAATTGCAATGTTTTATTGGGAGGGAGACAGAATGATCATCAGTAAAGAGATCCTTTGAGCTCCTTTTATTTCCAAATCTGAAAGTGACCTCGTGTTAATTAAGGTTTTCATGATTAAAAGAAATTAGATTTTTAAAATGGTAAATCATCTTTACATAAAAAACTGTGTTACTGATGATTTTAAAGATATCTGCAATGAAACAGTCAAGTTTTTAAAAATAAATAATGACTACTACCTTGCCTTTGAATAAAACATGATGCCATATTTATTATACACTATAATCAGGAATAACCCAGTAACCCAGATTTTTTTTTTTTTATAAGCATGTTCAATATATACACTGAGCAAATCTTTAAAAACATCATAAAGATGCCAGGCCTACACATTAATGGAAAGATAATCAATAACCTAAGATATGCTGATGATACTGTACTACTAGCAGGAAACCCTAAAGATCTACAACAATTACTTAATGAAATAAACATGATAAGCAAGAAATATGGACTTGATATGAATATCAAAAATACTAAAACTGTGATCATAAGGAAAGAAAATTCTCAAGACTTACAATAAATATCAACGTTGAAGGAATACACTTGGAGACAGTTCAGAGCTCCAACTATCTGGGGCATACGATAACCAGTGATGGAAAATGTATAACTGAAATAAATAAAAGAACAGGTATGGCAAAAAAATAATTTTAATGCCTTGAAAAGTATACTAACATCAAAACAAATAACACCAGGGCTAAAACTAAGAATATCAAAAAGGTACATCTTCTCAATATTCCTGTATGGTACAGAAACATGGACATTAGACAAGAAAACAGAACAAAAAATTGAAGCCTTTGAAATGTGGATTTATAGAAAAATAGGAACAATTTGGTGGAAAGAAAAGAAAGCAAACGATGAAGTTTTAAAACAGCTAAAAATGAAAAGAGAACTACTAAACACAATTAGAACTAGATAAAAAAATTTTTGTGACATGTTAAAAGACACAACAGCCTACCTAAAGTAATATTGGAAGGGAAAATACAAGGTAAAAGAGCTCCATGGTAACCAACCTTCGTTGCTGTGATGGCACTCGATGATGATGATGATGAAAAGAGGCAGAGGCAGACCAAGATTAACATGGACAAGTAACATCAAAAGATGAACAAGTCAGCCTATGCCAGTCTGCATCATCAAAGCAAGAAACAAAGTGGAATGGCGCTCCATGGTAGCCAACCTTTGATGCGGAGATGGCACTCAATGATTGATTGAAGCATGTAAGGTGTTAACATCCAGTTAGCATCATCCTATTATAGTAAAAAGTAAAGTACCCCCCGTCACGCCAAGTGGCGTATAGGGAAATATGGTGTTAGTGACCCTATATTTTACAGACCTTCAGCACATGATTTTTGGGGTAATGTGGTCGGTATTACGCCCGTGCTGCTTTTACTTTCCCAGAAAAAATCCGGTACCCATTTAAGGCTGGGTGAACCCGGAGCCGTCGGTTGGGATCGAACCCTACCCCTTGTCCGTAGTAGTCCAGTTCACTAACCACTGAGCTATCGCGGCTCCTACTAATTTTTAGGGAATTAGTAAAACCCAGGTGTCCTCGCCAGGATTACGAACCCCGGCTGTTGCCGTGGTAAGCCAACCGCCTATCGATTGCGCTAACCGGACACCCTATCATCCTATTATGCTAAGTTAAAATAATAAATATATCTTTTAGTCATTCTCTGTGTGCATTGTAATAATATATACATAGATATGAATAAGGTATCAATGTTTTGCTTATTTCAAGGGTTATCTAGCATTTATATTCAAAATGTAAAAAATAACTCTTATGAACATCTTACTGAAGTACATAACTAATAATTATAAGTTATTTTAGCCATTTTAGATAAAGGAGAAAAAATAATATTTTTAATGGCTTTCTTTGTCTAACAGGCATGAATCGTCACCATTATGGGCTGTACGTTCATGGGCAAAAATTAGTTCTGCTGCTACGTAAAGAAGCTGAAGATGTCAAGTCACCTGAAGATATGCAAACCTTCAGACCAGCTGAGTTTCGTTGGAGCATTCCACATGTCACTGATGACAGATGGCACCACTATACTGTCAATGTGGATCTACAGCAAGAAAACAGCGATGCTGGGGTGAGTTGAAAGTAGGATTAGTATCATTAGTAATTTGTGATTATGATTTTCTGGATTGAGTGAGGTCTGATACCTTAGTTGTATAATTAAGTGTGAAATAGACTGTTTACAATTCAAGATAACGTGTTTGGGTGGACTGACTATTTAGAAGTTAAAGAGACCATGCATGATTTCAGACACCACTGGTGTGTTTCTTTATACTAGTAAAAGTTGCCATCACTCCTTAAAGTATTTAGATTTAGGTTACATGGTGTTAGTGTATGGTTGATGTGTTTGGTATCATGACGAGCTGGCCTACTTTCCCAGAAAAATCCATTACCCATTTTCAGAGGTGGATGAATCTAGAAGCATTGGTCTGAATAAATTTACCATGTTTGGTAATTAAACTGCTCAGTATGCCATTTCTTCATTATAATTAAATTGAATTAGACATTACCTCAATACAGACTGTATGGATAAGAATTAGCTGAATTAAGCTCTACTTATTTCAGTATATTGTGAAAAGCAACTAAAGATGTTTACTCATCGTGTCAGTCTTCTGTCAAAATATGATTTTCTTCTGTGACTATAGGTGCAGATACTATGAGGGTTGATCAAGAAAAGTTGCATCTACTATAAGAAATCATTAAGACAGGTTGGAAAGCTGTGTATCATTGTAAAGACACACTGTTAGCTGAAATTTCTTTGATCACATGGACCACATGAATGACCACATAGTTTTGTGTGGAAGTGTCATGTGAAAGAGAAATTTGTAGGAAACTGGTACAGTTGTGTTTCAAACAGCATCATGGACAAACCAGGCTCAGCGTATAACTAAATTCCTGCACCTGCAGAGCAGATCTGCAAAACAAATTCATGATGAGACGTCCACTTTTATTAGGATTATATATCCTTCATATGATAATGAGAAGTGTTGGAGAAATAGTTTTTGTACAGGACACAGACATGTTTAAGATGAACCAAGGCGCAGTACGCATCCATTGCTGATGATGCAAGTATTGTTGCAAGAGTGGAGGCTCTAGTCATCTCAGACAGGTAAATAACCATCAAGGAAATCAGCTGAATTTGGACTTAAGTCTTGGGATCACAGTGAAGATTTTGCAGGAGCAGCTTCACTTGTTAAAAGTTTTCTCCACCTTCTTATGCCATTCCAAAAGGAGTGCCAAGCTGAAACAGTCAAACAAATCTAACTCTTTCTTAGACTAATTACCATGGCTGAATGTGGAAATATCCTGTTCGCCAACATTGCAGAAGGCAGGCGAAGGCCTCACAGTGGGCACGGTTCGCACTACTGAAGCTGAAGCCTTCTCTGCAATGCAAGTTATGTGGAGAAATCAAGCACAAAAGACACAGGGAAGTGATTGTCTGCTTTGGACTATGTGCCAACTCATTCAGCTCATTAAACGTTTAATTTTTATACACAGCATTGCAGGTATGGCATCATGTTCCATTTGTCATACTCATTGTGCTTGGCACAAAGTGACTTCTGCCTGTTTTTAAATGTGAATAATTAACTCTGTAAATGCTTTTCCAAACAACCAGGATTTGATTACTTAACTGAAGACATGGTTTACAGACACAGACAGAGTTCTGCAATCAAGGCATCAAAAATGTGAAAAAGTGATCAGAGAATGTATCACCTTTAGGGGTGATTACTTAGAGAAGGGCTAAAGTTCACACCAATTTTCAGGCATTGCTTTGACTCCATTATACTTGCACTGTAGTGCAAAACTTTTTGACAAATTCTCGTACAGATCTGCTATATATTAACAAAACCCACATCCAAAGTGCTATTTTAAGAATGAAAGAAAAGCAGATTAAAAATGATTTTTTTGAGCTCTATTTATTAATTGTTAATACCAATTTTTTGTGGTATGTTCTGCTTATGTTGTTTTTATCTAATTTTCTTGTAAACAATTTTCTGCACTGGAGCCCTTGATTAGTCAGTATCTCTTTCTTGGTAGCTTCACATGGATTCTTATGATTTTGTACAAATTTGTGGTTCAGGTGCGGCTTTACATTGATGGCAAACTTCTTCCAGTTGATAAAGATAATTTTGAGATCATTGATGACTGGCCTCTCCACAAAACTAAGAAGGTTCACACCACCAAGCTAACTGTTGGTGCTTGTTGGCAAGGTTTGTTCATGTTTTCATTCTTTATGTTTTATGTTGTGCTGTTGCATAGATCTTTTTATTAATCATTTGACTAAATGGTATTCTAGTTGCGTATAATACCTTATACCATATAATGTATTTGATACGACTTTGTGGTACTAAGTATCACTATATGAAGTTGAGGTGACCGATGTTTTCCCTGTTTGTACATTCTCTAAACTTTGCAAGTTATGATCCATTTTCACAACTGGGTTGACTGTAATGTGTCTGTAACTGGAAACAATTCATGCTGCATGGAATTCAAATGCAAGTGAACTAGCAGCTGTGACACTCTATCACTCCTACTGAACAGGTAGATGAATTGTATATAGTCACAATCTTTAGTTTGAGAATGGAAATTCAACTCCTACAGCAAGAAACACTGTTCATTTTTGTAATGATTCATTCCATTTTATAGAATGCCCAAATATAATGGCAAGGACATACATACATATACATAAAACTTTCATCACTTTATATGGAACTACTCTCATAGATAATCAGAGGTTGACCATTGATCTATTCAAGAGTAATGTACATATTTTCATTAACGTATTACAGGTGATGCTAGTTGATAAGTCTAGATGTTAGGATACAACAATAATATGCTCTTTGTTGCAGCTAAGTATCATTATGTTTTGATTATTGTTATTTTATAGAAAACTTCATCGCAAAAATGGCAATTCTTCTATTTTTTTAATATTAAAAAATGTTGCAGCATCTACTTCGAATATGCTGAAATAACTTTTCATCAACACCAACAAAGCACAATTTTTTTGCACAATTAAAGCAAAGATCTTAAATAATCTTTCTTCCTCTTTACCCTTCTGTCTTGGACAATTTTTTTTTTATTTCTATCAGTGTCTTTTCTTAAACTGTTGTATCTGATCTGCTGACAACACTCTTCTTCTCCTGTTTTTTCTTCTTCCTCTTTTATTTGTGCATTAGAAAGCAACACAATTCATGATTTAAAAACAAAAACTATCCAGTGCAGTAATATCTTAAAATCTTTTGCTGTTTTTTGTTTCCTCCGTGTGTTTTTCATTACTTGTTTATAAATACCATCATCATCCCATTCTTTCCTCTGCAAGTACCACTCTATGAGTGATTTTTGAAGACACATTTATTTACAGTGATGCAGTTATAAGAGAAATGAATTGTTTAAGGCCATGCTATAATGGCTGGAAGTAAGCAGATTTGGAGTGTGTAATAAATAATCTACAGGAACAAGTAATTAAAGGCTTGCATTTTATATCATTATGTACAGTTGTCTTAGGTGTTATGAGCTTTCTGTGTACTTACATTTGACGTATGTCTTCACATATTCCAAAGATTTCAGTTGTCTTACTTGAATTGTGTTATGTGGTAACTTAAAACTTTTTAAATTTATAATTTTCAGCTGCTTCAAAACTTCACCAAATTTACTAGGGTTAGAAAAAAAACCAAAGCAAACTATTAGGTATCCCTCAAGGTGTTTGAGATATTTAAATCTGTTTAAACCACTTACAAAATACAAATTTAAAGTCGAGAATATGCCAATAATAATTACAAATCACAGTTTGAAAGTCAAAAATATGCCTATAATAATTACAAAACACAGTTTGAAAGTCAAAAATATGCCTATGATAATAAAAAAAAAAACACCAAAAAAGCTTTATTTAATTGTTTAAAATTTCACTGCTGAGGAAAGTTTTAAAAAGTGTTATTCTCCCCCATTTAGAGGGTAATTGTTTTTCAGCTCAAAAAGTATGCTGCAGAAGATGGACAGATAGTGTCAGCAGAAGGAGTGGATGAAGCTCTTGGATGGAAATTGCGATGTCCTGTCTGTGAGGGGTGATCAACACACTTAACCTGACAGCTGACATCATGTGAGAGTTTGGAATCCTACTCTGATTGAGTCCTGATGGCAGAGAGAGAGAGAGGGATGGCTCCAAAGTGAGTGCATTAGCCTGGGTGTACTGTCCAGGACAATGAAATAGCAGACAAGCTAGCTGGCAGCTCTGGCACCCTACTCTGGGACATCGCCAAGTTTGTTCTTCATTCCATAAGAGAATATGAGGAGAATGGGTGGTACTATGATGTATTGTGAGACTAAATAGTTTAAAGGTGAAAGGGGATCTGGTTGATCCCAGAGTGCTTAGAGGGAAAAGCAGATGTGCCTATAATCAACATCTTACAGGAACAGTCAGTCTGTATACACTCCGAGAAATGCTGTGACAGATAAAAGTAAAGTACCCCAGTCACGCAAAGAGGCGTATAGGTAATATGGTGTTAGTGATCATAAATTTTACAGACCTTCGGCACATGATTTTTTGGGTAATGTGATCGGTATTATGCTCGTGCCGCTTTACTTTCCCAGAAAAAAATCCGGTACCCATTAAAGGCTGGGTAAACCAGAAGCCGTCGGTTGGGATCAAACCCTACCTCTTGTCCTTTGTAGTCCAGTTCACTAACCACTGAACTATCGTGGCTCCCTGTGACGGGTAGTAGAGCGAATATGGGGATACTCCGATTGCAATGAAACTGATTTCTTGAATAGAAAAGAATATGTTTACCATTTACATTTAGTCATCATTTGACTGACTGCAGTCAGGAGATTGTTTATAAAATATTGATGTCTTTTTGCAGGAGCAGACAATACATTCAGTCATTACTACAAGGGCTACATGGCAGGGTTGTTTGTTCTCAAAGGAAAGACAGAAAGTGAAAGGGTCATCAAGTGCTTGAACAACTGTAAGGAGAATCTGGATTTCCATGCCATCAGTGATATGTCTAGTGGCACTGTAAGTTTGTGTGCAAGGTTTTTATTAATTTTTGTAGAAAATGATTTACATGGACCAGTTCTGGACAATTTTACCTCTCTTCAGCTGAATAAATGTGTATGACTTGGGATGTTCAGAAATAATTTTGTGCAGTGGAATTTGAATATTTCTAATCATTTTATTACAACTGTGATAATCTTCTGTATCTGAGGTATATATTTTGTGAGATAGCATAATCTAATTCTCCCACAGAAATTATTACTTTCTACCACATTATTTCTCATTTGTTTTATCTCTGATTATGAAAAGAAATACACAGAGAGATGTGCAGAGACAAATACTTATCATTTTTGTTCTTTGAATTCCTGAAATCTCATAACTTATTTGCATCTTTTCTTTGCATTGAATGTGTCTTATTTATCTAAATATCTACAAGAGAAGGGTGTTTATTCTTCTTACCAGCTGATTTAACTTTTTTATCTTGGATGTTAAAATATCTATTCTGGTTTCAGTCTATTGTTGAGGAAAATAAATAACACTTGTTGGCATTTTTCAGAGTGTGAGCTTTAACAGTGAGATGACAGAGTTCACCATTAGCAGCCGAAGTGTTCATGAAGTGAACAGACTTATGGGCCAGGTGGCCTATGTGAATGCTCGCACCTACCCAACTCCAGGCTACAGAACACTGACAATTGAGACTTCTATCATGTGAGTCTGGCAATCATTAGCCATAATCTGTTGTAAAATGTTTAAAACAATATTAAAACAGGTAAATGAATTTAAATATCTGGGAACAATGTTAAACTCAGATGGTAGATGTACAATAGAGGTGAGATGCAGAATAGCCTAGGGAAAAGCAGCTTTCAAAAAAATGAGAAAGATACTGTGCAATCCATTTTTGACAATAGAAACAAGAAAAAGAGTTCTTAAATGTTATGTAGAGTCAGTCTTCATAGGGATGTGAATCATATACAATAGGACAATAGACAAGAAAATCACTGGAGGCTGTAGAAATGTGGTTTTACAGAAGAATGTTGAGAATACCATGGACAGCTATGAAGAGTAATGAAAATGTTTTGAAAGAGGTCAAAGCAAAGAGAGAGCTAATATCCAATATTAGGAAGAAACAATCATCATTTTTTGGTCATGTAATGAGAAGGGAACAACTAGAATATATTGTAACAAATGGGAAAATTGAGGGATGAAGAGATAGAGGGAAGCAAATATAAAAGATATCAGACAGCTTAAGAGAATGGCTTGGGAAGGTCAACAACAAAAATATTAAATAACTGTCGAGATAGAAAGTTGTGGAGAGGCATGATCACCTATGCCAGCAGGCATGGTACTTGATGTTGTAAAATGCTCAGAGCAATGTAATGAAAAGGGCGTAAGTTAGAGTATGTATGTGCACCAATGATCCCTCTAATTTTTCACAGTCACTGAGTGAGCATTTGATGCTTTGAGCACAAATATTTCACAAATTCAAAATTACTGCTTTGTGTTGAGATTTTCAGTTAGTTTTCTATAAAAACTTTCATACAGCTTATCCAGCACAATAAAAAAATATTTTTGCATTGAGTATTTTATTGCTGTTGTGGCTCCAGGCTGATGCCTTTTGGCTCAATGCCATGTAATGATATCTGCAGGTTTTTCTAATTCCATTGTAGTTTTCTGTACATGGTGTTTTATTTATCTGGTCTTTGAGGAAATAGAGTTGCTCTGACATTGGTGAGCTTTGGACAGTCAAACAGGTGATGTACTACTGTTTCCTCTGGTTTTCATGAAGAATGAACATACTGGAGTTTGGTTTTGTTGTATTCTAACTGATGTGATTGATCATTCTGTGGTACATGACTAGTTCTTAGTCTAAAGATGGTAGTATGGTCTCTTTATTTTTAGGTTATTAATGTTGACATGAGGGTTTGTGTACCTAAAAAGTTCCTCTCCCCATTTTCCAAAGGTTCATCCTCTGAGCATATTGTCTCTGGTGTTGGAATTTATGATTTGTTTGGCTGTGTTTAAAGAGCGTTGTGAAATTGTGTCTGTCTGTCTCTTAGAAAATGTTTCTGCCTTGAGTATTTTATTAAAGTCTATAAAAAATTACAAGCATAAGATATCTGCATACATTGTCTGCACTGTTTCAATATATAATTTTATGAGAATTAAGGAACTTCTTTTAACCAGTACTAGCAGCGTAAGGAAAAAAAACCCACACACAAATTGAATAATTAAATAGAATACTATTCTGCATAACAAAGACTGACTGTGTAATTACAACTGCTGACTGGTGTTGACTTAACATTATTTCTTTTAAAATGGTCAAAACTCCTTTGCTAGGGATTACAAAACAGATATGAGATTTAAAAAAAAACATTAGTCTAATTTCTTCTTCTTTTCTCTTTTCACTGATACCTAAAAGGTGTTGTGGTTTATATCATTTATCGTTCTTGAGCTGCTCGAACTGTCTGAATTAGTGATTTTCCTTTGTTGTTACATGTCTCTGTCACTGCATCTATCCATCTTCTTCTGGGTCTTCCTCTTGGTCTTTTTCCGTGCATTCTCGAGAATCCCCTTGATGGTGATTGGTAAGGATTCATTCTGACCAGGTGGCCAAACCATTTAAGTTGTTGTTCTATATATTCTTGGCAGGGTTTAGTTCCTACCATTTTTCTTATGATTTAATTTTGTATTCTATCTCTTCTTGTGTTGTTTGTTACTTTTCTCAAGCATCGCATATCACATGTATTGATCTTTCTTAAATGGGATTTAGAAAGGGTCCATGTTTGACTTTCATAGCACAAAGTTGGTATGAAAATGCTATTTATCATTTGTTGTTTAGCTGGCAGAGTAATGTCTGGATGTCTTAGCAATGGTGAAAGCTGTTATGTGACAGCATTTGGTTTTTGTATTCTCATGTCAATTTCTCTGTCTAGTTTTCCATCTTCTGTGAACATTGTGCCTAAATACTTGAATTCCTCTACTTGTTTTATTTCTTTATCTTTGTTAATGAAATGTTTAATGTGTGTCTTAATTTGCTTATTCTTATAGCCAATGTTTTTGCTGTGTTAATTTTCATACTGTAGTTTGTGCAGCTTTTATCTAGAGATGTTAAATGCTGCTGTAGCAGGTTTTCATCCTCATATATTAGGCATTGGTCATCTGCGAAGAGTAGCTCGTTGATGTTGGAGTTTTCTACCTCTATGTTATTATTCGATTTTTCCTTATTGTTGGTTGTTTCCTGATTTATTTTGTCCATATATATGATGAAGAGGAGTGGTGAGAGGACGCAACCTTGTCTTACACCTGTTGTAACCTGAAACCATTCTGACAGACCTTCCGATGTTCTAACGGCACTTTGACTGTTTTTATATAATGCCATTATATTTTCTAGTAGTTGTCCTGCTACCCCGTAGGTTTCTAAAGTTTGCCAAAGTTTGTTCCTGTCCACACGATCAAACGCTTTTTCCTGATCTATAAACACTATATTTAGGTTTCTGTCATATTCTATTGTTTTTTTTTCACATAGTTGTCTCAATGTAAA
This sequence comes from Megaustenia siamemsis, assembly GCA_032433765.1. Taxonomy (NCBI): domain Eukaryota; kingdom Metazoa; phylum Mollusca; class Gastropoda; order Stylommatophora; family Ariophantidae; genus Megaustenia; species Megaustenia siamemsis. The sequence goes on from JAVIAB010000088.1 coordinate 28,893,671, forward strand.
TATAGCATCAGTACAGCTTTTGCCTTTTCTGAATCCGAATTGATTATTACTTAATTGAGGTTCTATTATGTATCTTACTCTCCTCTCCAATATTTTAGCAAACATTTTACCAACTTGACTCAATAGGGATATTCCTCTGTACATTTCACACTCCCTTTTGCTTCCTTTATTCTTCCAAAATGGGACAATGATAGCTTTTTGCCAATCGTCTGGGACTTTTCTTTCTTCTCACGCCATATTGAATATTATATTAAGCCAATCTATAGCTGTTTCCTTACAGGCTAGTATCATTTCTGCTGTTATTCCATCTATACCAGCTGCTTTGTTCTTTTTATTCTGTTTCAATGTCCATTCTACTTCTGCTTTAAGTATATTCTGTTCCTGTTCATCATGCTGCCTATGTTTAAACTCTTTATTTCCGTTTGTATTTCCCTGATTTAATAGTTCCTTAAAGTATTCTCTCCATCTGGTTATTATGTTTTTCCTGCTGCTGATTGGTCTACCGTTCTTGTCGTTTATTATAGTGGTTGGGTTATAATCATTATTTCTTACTCTCATTGCTTTTACACTTTTGAAAAATTCTCTTGGTTCTTCTCAACATGTTTTTGCTAATTCTTCACCAAATGCTTTCCAAGAGTCTGCTTTTGTTTGTTGTAGGATCTTTTTGCTATCATTTCTGGCTTGTCTATAGTGATTGTAGTCTTCTGTTGTTTTTGTCTTCTGCCACGTTTTATACTTTTCTTTCGTGTGTTTCACTGCTGATTTTACTGCTTCATTCCACCATCTTGTAAGTTTCTTTCTGCTCTTTCCTATATTTTTCAGACCGCATTTCTCTTGTGTTGACTTTATTGAACCTTCTTTAAACTGTTTCCATGCCTCCTCTATGTTTGTAGGTTGTATTCGGATTTGGTATTTGTTGGTTATGAATTCTTCTATTTCTCTTTGTACGTTTACATCCTTTATTGCTTTTAGATCTATTCTTTGTGCTTGAGGTCTTGCAATCTGTTGTTTCCTACCCATTTTTTTTTGCCATAGTAAAACAGGGTCAGTATCTAATATTGCATTTGGTATAGATCTTGAGTCTGTTATGTCCCTCCTTTGATGTCTTCTAGTCAAAATAAAATCGATTTGGGAGGCTTTGTCCGTGTCATTCCATTTATACCAAGTAAGTATTTGGTTACCATTGTGCTGATTAAATGTGTTTGTTATATAAAGATCATGTTCTGCACAAATATTTAGTAGGTGTTCACCGTTACTATTACACTCTGTTCTAATGTCACTAAATGGTCCTAGGTATAATTCCCATGGTGTTCTCCTTTGTCCTACTCTACCGTTGAAATCTCCTAGTACAAACAATTTCTCTGTGTCTTTGACTTTATTTATTGTGGCTGAGAGTTTATCAAAATATTCTTGTTTGCTGTCCTCACTATATGTGTCGTTGCATGGAGCATATGTTTGAATATAAGTGGTATTTCCTCCTTTTTCTGCTAATTTGATACTTATAATTCTTTCCAAGATGTAATCTATTGCCGGTATGTTTTTGGCAGTATTACTTTCAATAATAAAACCAACCCCGTGTTTGTTTACTTCCGCCATGTTGTTAATTCAGCTCGTGATGAGTGTGCAGCTTTGGTGTATTTCTTTAATGATTTTACCTCTCTTTCTTGTGTCCGCTAATCCTAAGAATTTTATATTCCTTGTCTTCATAGATTCAACTATTTCTGTGCTTTTATCACCTAAACTGTAGATGTTCCAAGTGCCTATTAAACGCTCTGATTGTTTTCTTTGTGTTGTTGTAGTTTTCCCGCTTTTATTTTGCATTTTCGTTCGTGATAGTAATAGCACAATGGATGGTAATTAAAACAAACTGTAAGAATAAATCACAAATAAATCCGTTCGAAACAACAGAACGCTTAAATTTCTTTTACTGCGGGCATTGAAATTCACTTATAACGTAAATTTGACTCCCATTGAAAATTGCATCATGTTGCCAGCACAGTCACACACCGGAAGAGCAGTCTAATTTAAAGACCAATATACAGTAAAATAACATGAGAATTAAAAAAATAACTGGTGCTTGAATAACTGACTACTCTGTACCTTAAGATATCCTATTATTACATGTAGGTACTTTGGTAAGCATTTTTCAAAAGTTTCTGAAAGTCATATTAAAGCAATCTGTTGAGAAAAATGATGAGAAATGGAAGTAGCTAAACTTGGTATTTGGTACCAAACTTGTATAGAGTTTTCCCAGAAAGTATCATGTGATTATATTATTGTTTATGTGAAGCCTTGGTGACTGATACCTTCCTTAATTTGACAAGCTGTCTGCCTATTTTAATTGGGTTGATTAAAGTGTATTAGCAAAAAAACTCACATCCTTAGAACTGTGGTGCTAATGCACATCCACCACAGTACTTACACACTATTGTATTATAAATATATTATCACATATGGAGTTCTAAGATTATGCTTTTGCAGTGGATTTTGACTTGCATATACTAAACATAGTTGTAAAGCTACTTCATAATTCTTACTTATACAAATTGAAGACAGTGAACTGTTGTTTTTTTTATTTCCTGGGTGTTTTTCTGTTTACCAGTGGAAGACATTGACATATCTACCTGAAGATCTTCATTGATTGAAAAAGTATCATCACATCAGGATCCTATCTTCTACATGGATGGTTCTGTATCCTGTGGAATGCGCAATTGTTTGGGTTTTGTGGTGTACCAACATGGCAGAGAAGCGGCTAGGGAACCTGGCAAGTGTAGCATTACAGTGTCCAGCATGAGAATATAGATAGAAGCAGCAATGATTGCGATAGCCTGATTGGTTACACAGAATGTAGATAATGCAGTCTTGGTGACTGACTTGCAAAGCGTGCTACAGAAGATTGACAGACAGTGTCTGCGACAGGGAGTGGATGCAGCTCTTGGATAACTCTAAAGTGAGCGTGTTAACTTGGGTGTACTGTCCAGGGCATGCTGGTGTACACGACAATGTAATAGCCGATAAGCTCGTTGGCCTTATTCTGGACAAAGAGGACATCGCTAAGTTTTTTTACTCATTCTTTAAGAGTAGATGAGAATGGGTGGGACAGTGATGTATATAATGAGAGACTGAGGAGTCTAAAGGTGGAAAAGGAATCTGGTCGGGACTGCTTAGTGATATGTATCTATAATCAACACCCTACAGGAACAATGCAAATGCTTTGAGAAATGCTGGGATGGGCGGTGAAGTGGATATGGGAATGCCCCAACTGCAATGAAACCGATTCCTAGAATAGAATAGAAATTGTATAAACTGACATTAGTATAGCACATTAATATGACTAATTGGCTAATTTTCCTATGCATGAGTGATATATCATTGAAGTTTTACATTGTCTTTCAGATGTGAGGGCCAGACTGTTGTACTTCCTCTCTTGGAGAAGAGGATATTGGTGGAGGAACAGCAGGAACCAGTGTTTGTGATCACTGGCTACTCTAACTTGACTCGAATGGTGTATGAGTTTGAGAGGGGTCTGCGGGTCTTCCATGATATTCACATCTTTGCTCGATCCCAGCCTCCAGAAGATGTAGCAGATGATGAAGATGGGCAAGAGGACAGTGATGCTGTAAAGGCTGCTAAATTAGCTCAGAAATTGTCAAAATCTCTATTGCAGCGTGAGTCAACAATTTATTAATACTTTTTTTTTCTGCTTCATTTGCCCATTAAATGGGTGTTGGTGCTTTAGATTGCAAATATACAGTAAGCTGCAATGTCTGCACCTTTTGATTTGATATAGTCTGTGGTATGGATACATTTTAATTGCTTAACAATTTTTCTTAGGCAGTGGCCATTTTCGCCTATTTTTAAACTATAAGGATTTTTAAAAATATGCACAGCATGCACATAGAACTATATATTTTTGCCATTATCTGTTAGGGTCAGGCATCGAATCTCTTTGCTCAGAGACCACAATGTCCTGATGTGACCTTCTGATTGTCACTATTATTCGAGAAAGATACACATCAGATCTCAATACCCAGACAGATAGGTTAAAGACATTAAGAAATCATGGATTTGAAGAGAAAAATGCTATCCTCTTGGTGGCATGATTTGAACCAAGGACCGTTGTGTCTAGAGGCCTTACCTTTTCTACATCAATACTAATTTGAGAGTGCAGGTATTTTTACAGTACCGACCTGTGGCATTACCATAATTGCTCAGTGCCTCTCAGCAGATATTGATGGGAGTGCCATTCTCTGGTTGAACATTGTCAAAAAAAAGTAAAAGGTACGGGTCACACCGTATATCTTTAGGAAACAGTGTTAGTGTCCACCACGTGTGTGTGTGTGTGTGATGTGGTTAATATCATGCCAGGGCACTCTCCTATCTTAAGCTTTTAATGCCCTTTCTTGATATCAACTCAAATGTATTTTAGAAAGATTGATTTGCTGGAAAGATCGTAAACAAAGAAAATTCTCAAGACCTACAATTAAATATCAAAGTTAAAGGAATACATCTGGAACAAGTTCAGAGCTAGAACTATCTGGGACATACTATAACCAGGGATGGAAAATGTACATCTGAAATAAACAAAAGAATAGGTATGACAAAAAGTAATTTTAATGCCATGAAAAATATACTAACATCAAAACAAATAACGTGTGACCTTGGGATGAAATAATTTCAGTTAAACATTTCTTAGCTTTAAGGGTTACAATGTTACATCAGTGATAATAGTCACAATATTATAGACTTTTATAATCTTGATTTATTTTCTTAAATATTTATATTTATAATCTTATTATATTTTAATAATTATTTATTTATAATTTTAAATTTTTTTACTAGGAAATAGCAAGTGCACACATGCATATGTGTGCAGGTACTTGTGTAGTATATGGTGTTTGGTTATATCTTTCCATTAACGCTGCACATCATTTATGAGTTGAGTGGTTAGCACCATTTCATGGTGCACCAGTTCCCAAAGAAATTATCTGGCACCTATTTTTAGAGACTCTGTAAACCCCGAAGCGTATCATTCATAGGAAGGAAACAATCCCCAACTGGCAATGTTCTAGTTCTAGGGACGAAAGGTGAGTTATTTTGAGGAATGCAGAACAAAAGATGAGTTATATTGAGGAACGGGGAACAAAAGGTGAGTTATGTTGAGGAAAGGAGAACAAAAGGTGAGTTATATTGATGAATGGAGAACGAAAGGTGAGTAAGTTTGAGGAATGGAGAATGAAAGATAAGTTATATTGAGGAAAGGAGAAAGAAAGATGAATTATATTGAGGAACGGAGAATGGAAGCTAAGTTATATTGCTGAAAGGAGAACAAAATGTGAGTTATATTGAGGAATGGAGAACGAAGGGTGAGTTATATTGAGGAATGGAGAACGAAGGGTGAGTTATATTGAGGGACGGAGAATGAAAGGTAAGTTATATTGAGGAAAAGAGAATGAAAGATGAATTGTATTCAGAAAAGGAGAATGAAAAGTGAGTTATATTGAGGAATGAGAACAAAAGATGTCTACTTAGTGCAATTGTCCTATACAGGCTAGTACTTTTGTCTTACAGCTGGTATAACAATCCCCTAACATTGCAAGTAATTGAACATAATTGCTATCATCTACTCAACTAATGATCATATTTGAATTCCCCGACCCACCTGAAATTAAAAGTAAGCTTTGTCATATTTTATTTTATCTTTATTAGTATTGTATAGAAAAACTATTTTCTTGAAAAAAGTCACCTTTTGTAGTGCAATGAAGACCAATATCTTCCACACTTGGGGAACATACGAATCATGTCAATATCAGTCACAATAATGGGATGTTCTGTCCATTGGTGGCAGCAACGGTAGTTCAGTAGTAGTGAACTGGGCTACTAAGGAGAAGGGATGGGGTTCAATTCTGATCATTTTCCAGGTTCACTTAGCCTTAGATGGGTACCAGATTTTTTTTTGCGGAAACTAAAGTAGCACGGGCATAATACCAAGTACATTCTTCTTCTACCTTTTTAGCTCCTAGTGGAGCATAGGTCTCCAACAAGCATTTTCCAAGTCATTCTGTATTTTGCCATTCTGTTAAGATCATTCCATGTCTTCCCCATCACCTTCATCTCTGCTTCTATCTGTCTTCTCCAAGAATTCCTTGGTCTTCCTCTTTGTCTTTTCCCCTGGGGATTCCAAAAAAGGGCCTGTTGTGTAATACTCTCAGTTGGCTTCCGTAGTGTGTGTCCTATCCGGCGCCATCGTCTTCGCTGTATCACTTTATCCACTGGTATTTGACTGGTACATTTCCATAATTCTATGTTAGTGATTTTGTCCTGCCATTTCCATCCTTTTATTCTGCGTATGCATCCATTAATGAAAATCAGTATCTTCGTGATTGTCAATTTTGTTGTTCTCCATGTTTCACAGCCATATAATAGGACCGACTTAACATTTGAGTTGAAAATTTTTATTTTTGTATTTAACCTAATTTCTTTGGATTTCCATATGTTTCTCAGTGCAATGAAAGCTCCTCTTGCTTTTGATATCCTTATTTTGGTATAATTTTATATTCCTCCCTCTTTATCTATATTACTGCCCAGATATATGTAAGATTGTACGTCTAGTAGAGGTATTTCTCCTAGTTTTATTTGGTTATTGCCAACTGTATTAATTCTCATAATGTTGGTCTTATCTCTATTAATCTTCAGTCCTAGCTGTTGTGATCAAGTACGCTCATTTTATCCTGCATCTGTTGATGGCTGTGTGATAGGAGAGCTATGTCATCAGCAAAGTCTAAATCATCAAGTTGTTTGGTCAGTGACCACTGGATCCCATTTCTGTAGTTTTGAGTTATTTTCATAATCCAATCTATGGCCAGTAGAAAAAGAAATGGAGACAGAAGGCATCCCTACCTTACTCCTGTTCTTATTTCAAATGCTTCTGTAAGCTGTCCTTCATGTACCACGCTACATTTCGTTCCTTCATACAATGTTTTTATCAGGTTAATAAACTTTATGGGGATTCCGTAATGACTCAGCAACTTCCAAAGCATTCTTCTGTCTAAACTATCAAATGCTTTTTCGTAATCTATGAATCCAATATAAAGTGGGGATTTTAGTTCTAAACTTTGTTCAACTATTATATGTAAAGTAGTTATTTGATCAGCACGTGATCTGTTCTTCCTAAAACCTGCTTGTTCATCTCTCAAATGTTTCTCTATGCCCTCTTTTAGTCTCTCCAGAATGATTCTGCTTAATATTTTTCCTGGCACTGATAGTAGCATAATTCCCCTATAATTTGTGCACTCCTGTAAATTTCCTTTCTTTGGTAGTTTGATCATCATAACCTTCTTTCCAGTCTTTAGGTATTTCTTCCCTCTCCCAAATTTTATCTAGTAGATTATGTAACATCTTGGTAGAGGTGTTAATATCTGCTTTGATGGCTTCCGAAGGAATTTCATCTGGTCCTGTGGCTTTACCATTTTTTAATAGTTTGATGGCTTTCATTATTTCTTATCTACTTGGTTTTCCACAGTTAACTCTTTAACTCTTCTTCTGCTGGTAGTACAGTCGAACCTGGTCTTAGGACCACCTGTTTAAAGCGTTTCCCTGGTTATAGGACCGGGTCTACAATTTCCCCGAGTTTTTTACTATATGCTAACACTGATTACGGCGCTCACCGTATGACGCGACCAGAGACCAGGCTAATTAACCGCCGCCAATGTTATTTATCCCGTTTACGACGACCAGCCAGTCCTTCGTCTCGCTAGGAGCCATAAACGATCGACACAGGTGTCTACAGGTGTTGATGTTTTCCCGTATTTAGTGAGTCCCAGATTACAGTGGGACGTGTTACGTTTATCAGTCAATACTGGTGCAGACACAGATCTATGATTCGTGAAGTGACATCACTTCGCGGTTCCGTCTAGACCAGAGTAGACCATTGCGTGGCCCGTATAAATTACAGGAATTAACTAAAGAATTAGTCATTGCCCGCTTAGAGTGTATTCATGTACATGTACAGTATCTCAGTGAATTATTTTTGTGGATTTTAAAAGTGTTACACACAATATAGGAAATGGCCAGTGTCAAAAGTGTAAAACCAAAAGCATTAACGCTGGAAGAACGAATATCAGTGATTCGACAAAATCAGCAAGGTAAAAGTTCGCGATTATTGGCAGAACAGTTTGGAGTGGGAAAGACACAGATTTTACGTACGTTAAAGAGAAAAGCCGAGTATATGAATGACTTTGAAAATAATGCACCAAGTATGAAAAGAAGGAATAGCAGGAAAACGGGAAATGAAGACATAAATACACTTTGTTGGAAATGGTGTCAATCAGCACTTGCACGAAAAATTCCGTTATCTGGGCCGATGATCAAAGAACGAGCTTTACAGTTTGCAAAAGAATTGGAAAACTCAGTCTTTAAAGCATCGAACGGCTGGTTAGAGGCCTTCATTAAAAGACACAATCTTGTGTTTGGTAAGCAATGTGGCGAAGTCGGTGATTCAGATATGAGTGCTGCGGCTGACTGGACTTCTAAATTATCCGAGATATGCTATGGTTACGCTGCTCAAGACATTTTTAATTTAGATGAAACCGGGTTATTTTTCAAAGCGACTACGGACAAAACATTTTTTGTCAAAGGAGAAAAATGCGCTGGGGGTAAAAAAAGCAAAGAGCGAATAACAGTGATGCTATGCACTAACATGTTGGGGGAACGAGAACCGGCTTTAGTGATTGGGAAAGCAGCTAACCCTAGGATTTTTAAAAACATCAATATAAACACACTGCCAGTGATTTACAGAAACAACAAAAAGGCATGGATGACTGCAGCTATATTTGAAGATTGGCTGAAAAGTTTTGACCGTAAGATGCAGAAAAAAAAGCGCCACATTATTTTATTTGTTGACAACGCTACCTGTCATCCCAAGATCGAACTACAGAATGTTAAGCTGCAGTTTCTGCCACCCAACACAACTGCATTAGTTCAACCCCTAGACCAGGGTGTCATTCAGACATTTAAATTAAAGTTTAGACAAAAACAGCTTCTACATCTTATCACAGTCATGGAATCAAACAAGGATGCTTCCGGAACCGAACTCATGAAACAGGTCAATTTACTGGATGCAGTCTACTGGATTGCTGCAGCATGGAAAGAAGTGGACAACTCAACCATCCTTAAGTGTTTCTGTAAAGCAGGTTTTCATTGTCCTGCTGAAACACACGCATATTCTCTGACGCACATGGAATCTGCATCAAAGACCGACGTGCAAATTGTTTCTACTGCAATTTCTACTGCTTTGGATAACCTTTCAAAAGAATTGTTTGGATACCAATTGACAGACATCTCCATGATTGATTCAGGGCTCCAAACTTGCAACACAATAGAAACAAACTGGGATCTTCCTGCCACTGCAATTTTAGCTGCTGAGGATGTGAATAGTGAATCAGACAACGAACAAGATTCTACTGACATTGAGAAAACATACACTATCGCAGATGCACATAATGCTTTGGAGCTTCTGCGCACCTATTCAATAACAAACGGGAGATCTGACATACTAGACGTTATCATGGACTTGAGAGAAAAATTGAACTTATCGTTTATTTCATCTGTCAAACAACAGACTACCATATTGGATTTTTTTTCAAGTCAAAAGTGATACATGTACAGTATAAGTGGAATCTGTGTATGTGTGTTTTATTTTTGTGTGTTTAACTATCGTGTTTTATGAAAAGTGTCCAACCAGTGGCTATTGTAGACCGACATGTGCACTATGTTCTACTCATGGATTACGCTGATTTGCAGGTTAGTTTTCATAGTGCTTAGGATAAATTTTTTTTTATCGCTCTATTTATTATGTGAAACCTGTGAGGCAGGACCACCTGTCCTATGGGACCAGTTTTTGAAAGTCCCGTGAATGGTCGCCTTAGACAGGTTCGACTGTATATCTGGAGGATTATTTGAGCCGGGTCTGTTCAAAAGTTCTTCAAAATACTCTTTCCATCTCTCCATTTGTTCCCTTATATTACTAAGCAGATTTCCTTTCTTATCTTAAATAAAGGCATTGATCGGTTTGTATTTTCCACTTAATTTATTTGTGCTGTTGTACAGTTCTTTCATATTCCCTTTATTTGCTGCTTTTTCTGCCTCTTTAGCTAGTTCATCTATATATTTCCTCTTATCTCTTTTAATGCATCTTCTTACTTCTTTGTTCACCTCTGTGTAAGCTTCTTGTGTCTTGGCTTTATTACTTCTTGTTTTGCTTTTATTTATGTCTGCTTTCTTGTTATTTCTTTCTTTAATTTTATCCAGGGTCTCTGCTGTCATCCATGCCTTATTCTGGCGTTCTCTTTTCCCCAGTGTTTCTTCGCATGTCTCTTTCCATATATTTTTTACCTGTTTCCAATGATCTTCTATATTTATTGTATTTTATAGTTGTTGGGGGACTTGGTATTTGTTTGATATTGTGACTGCGAATTTATCTTTAATTCCTTGTTCTTTAAGAAACCCTACATTGAAATACTTTCTGCCCTTATTCGTTGTAGTATACCTTTTTAATTTAATTTTAAGTTTGGCTAACAGAAGATGATGATCAGAAGCTATATCTGCCCCTCTATATACTTTTACATCCTGTAAGGATGACTTAAACTTATTATTAATACATATGTGATCAATTTGATTTTCCGTTCTATGATCTGGTGACACCCATGTAGCTTTGTGTATTCTTTTATGTTGGAATATTGTTCCTCCTGAGCTCACTTGATTAAGGGCGCAGAAATTCACAAATATCTCTCCATTCTCGTTTATATCTCAAAGTCCATGTTTTCCCATAATTTCTTCGAAGCCTCTGTTGTCTGATCCTACTTTAGCATTTAGGTCTCCCATCAAGATTATAATATCCTTGGCTCGACTTGCATCCATCTGACATTGTAGCTGCTTATAGAAATCATCTTTAACTAAATCATCCTTATCACCTTACCCTGGACAGATGAATCAGGATTATCAGTTCAAATACGGACAGAAGTGAAAGGAATAGTTGACAAAGAGGAACAAAATAGTCTACAGCGAAAAACAATAGCTCTCAGTTTCCTGGATGAAGAATACCCACAAGACCTATGGATTCGTGTGTACACAGATGGATCAGCACAGAATGCAGTAAAGAATGGGGGAGCAGGTGCATATATAGAGTACCCAAATAACACTAGGGATATGGATAAAATAGCAACAGGGAAATATTGTCACAATTATGATGCAGAAATACAAGCAATAAAATTGGCAATAGAAAAACTGCTGAACAGTAATCTTAGCCCACAGCCTGTAGTGTTTTTGACAGATGCAAGATCAGTACTCCAGGCACTACAATCCAGAAAATTACCACATCTGCAGACCTTATTGACTGAACTCTGCAAGCACCACAGGGTTGCCCTGCAGTGGATCCCGTCTCACTGTGGAATACCAGGAAATGAGAAAGCAGATCAGTTGGCAAAGGAAGGTTCAACAGGCACACAACTAGATACACCAGTTACATACCATCATAAGAAACAGATAATCAAATCAATCAGAGGACCACAAGCCCCAAATCAGGATGCCTTTCATAATATGAATAGATATGAACAAGTTATCATTATACGCCTAAGAACAGGACACAATCGACTCCATAGTCACATGTATACAAAATTCAAGATCGGCACATCAACTACTTGTACATGTGGACAGGCACCCCAGACTGCTGAACACATACTTCAAGACTGCACTGAATATAGTAGACTGAGGAAAATCCATTGGCCCATAGATACAACACTACAGACAAAACTATATGGGCCACTGCAAGAATTACAAAAGACAGTAAAATTTATACAGGAAACGACATTGCAGATATAGACAATACTTCAGGCGAACGAAAGATAGAATGATAGATCCTTATCATTGGTTGGTGCATAGCATTGTAATTTTGTAGCATGTGTAATTTGATTTTGTTTCTGGTTGTTTTAAATGTTGCTCTCATTAGTCTTGGTCCTACTGCTTCCCATTCTATTAGTGTCTTCTGTGCATTCCTTGATAGCATTATAGCTACCCCTTCACTATGTTGTGCTCCAGGTTCCTGGTATCCTGATGATAAAATCATCTCTCCTGTATTTAATTTTATTCTTTTCGTTCCTAGCCATCTTGTTTCACACATTTCCAGAATATCTATCTTGTAGTTTGTCATTTCTGCTGCTACCTGAGCAGCTTTTCCCTGATCGTTTAGGTTACATACATTCCAGGTGCCAATTCTGGAGGATTTCCTAGTAGTCAAAGGGTGATTCGGCAACCCGGACTCCTTACGGCTTTCTCCTGCTTGCGTCATACGTCTTTTAGACAGAGAGCCCTTATCTTTCCTGGATGGCGGATTTACTTTTTCTCTCTTTGACTTGTCCATGTTTGTGAAGTTTTTTCGGCTTATTTTTTTTTACAGTATGGGATAGCCAATCCAATGCCCAACCCTCCTTTCTCGCCTCTTACGAACATGCCTGGTAGGGTACAGCGTCGCTATTCTTTACTCCCCTTTCGGGCCCCGGCAGCGCACGGGCGACCAAGTACATTACCCCAAAAATAATATGTAGAAGGTCCTTAAAAATATGGCACTAACACCATATTCACTTCATGCCACATGGTGTGATGATGCGCTTCACTTTTTTTTTTTCTGTAATCACCCATCTTAGTAAAAATTACAGTATTATACTCTGTTAGGGTGGGTATGGAAGTAACTGATGACCAATATAAGGCCTTTTGATAGCCTAGATGGGAAAGCCACCCGACTGGGCTACTGACGTTTGGACAACCTGTGTTCAATTCTCGCTGGAAGCAGCATGAGTTGTATTCGTAGTTGTAAAAAAGAATACTCCCACGGTCGACTCAGCCGCTGGCAGAAATGGGTACCAGGTTATTACTCTGGGAAAGTGAGGAATGTTGTCTCGCATAGTGAGTTTCGATGCTTGAAGCGACACTATCCAGAAGTCTCCGAACACTTCTGGATAGGCAGCCGAGCACATATGGGTGGAAACTCGTGTGTTAAGACGCTAATTCAAGTCTTGTACTTTATGGTGACCTGATGAGGACCATTGAGAATATGGCGTTGTAGTGAAGTTAGCTAGGTAAGTGATTACTTCTGGATGGCATCACATTTATTCTTTGTTCCTTGTAACTTGCCTTAACTTAGAAGTCTTGCTGAATAATGACTGCTGTACTCTTGAGCATCAGAATTGATGCAGTGGTGACTTAGTTTGAGTGTGCCCTTGAATGTTTACTATAGGATTTTAATGATTTCAGGAATGAATTTCTGCCTTGAACAAAGGTTGGGAGTTGTGCAGTTATATGCCTTCATTTGATTTGTAAGAGGATGTGATTGCTTCTTTCTTTCAAGTGACTCTTGTCTCTGTGCAGCTTTATCTTAAATCATTACACCTTTAACAACACATTTGTATGTGAGTTTGTGCATAGTCAGCACACTTAAAGAATTGTTACATATTACATGACATTTGTAAATTATAAATTATTCTACTCAGTTTCATATGTTCACATTTATATTATTTTTTTTTCTATTTAATAGAATCGACAGAGCCTAAAGATGAAGAATTCATGATTGATGAGTGCCGTGTTAAAGCTGATCCTCCTCTTAACCTGTTCATTGAGCATCTGTCATTTCCCACACACTTAATGGAACAACATGGGCTAGAGTGGACTGAGACCAATGATGGGGTTGTGATTCGAAGTAAGTTGATCTGATTGATATTTTTGTAGATATGGGTATGTAGTAGCTTTTCTAATTTAGGCTCATAATTGTGTAGAGCTTTCTACAGTGCTTGTTCTTGGGATCAATTTTAAAAATGTGATGATTGCTAGTGTCAACCCTCATAAAGTACTAGAAAACTAAGGCATGTAAATTTCATATGGAATTTCCCATAATATATGAGAATCCTCAACCTCATTTTGGGTCCACTAACAGTACCATAACAATGTGTTAACACTCTCCCTTGGGTCAATTATTAAAAAAGTTTCACTAGTTTCTCCCTTGTTTCTAAACTTCCAAGTAAAACCAGAGTTGTCCAGGAATTTAATAACCAGGAACATCAAAATGGCATCCTTAGCAACTCAACGTGCCTACATAAAGAAATCACCATTTTACTGGGGGGTGGGTACTATTGTGATAGTGTGACTGATCCAGGGAATAGAAGATGAGAGAATAGAATAAGTTGAGGTTGGCATAGAATGACAAAGTAAACTTAAGAATTAGCAAGAGTAAGTTAGTCCACCGAACTCGAACAAAGGAATGGAATAAGCCATAAGAATTAAACAGAGAAAGACGACCGGAGGCCTTTGAAGGTGTCTGCACTTTCGACGTAGACCGTGTTTAGTTGCGTAAACGACTGGATTGGCTGGAGGAACTATAGCGCAGAGAGTTGTGAGTCAAGCAAATTCAGGGGAAATTAGTATGTCAGCAAACGCCTTGAAGTCCAGAGACTGGAGTCTTAGATGAAAGAATTCTGACAGAGAAATCGCCACACTTGGTCAAGGGTCAATGGAAGTTTTGGTTGTTAGGGAAGCGAAGGTTAGGAGGATTGACAGGTGTCAGCTAGACTCCTCAAGTAATGAGACTATGGACATAATAAGAAGGCGGAGTTAATGAAATAGTGATTAGATGCAGACAAATGATAAGGAGACTATAGATTAGATTCCCATGATCCTTAGCCAGGTAGGAGTGGCTAAGATGGATGCAAAAAGACCCTGCGAAGACTGATTAGGGAACACTTTTCACCCACGAAGCTCAAGGGACACATCAGAGAGATAGTAGAAGAGATTGGATACCTGCTTCAAGGCAAAAGATAGAATTAGGGGTTAGATAGGTTAAAAACAGTTCATTTAGAGATTTAGTGATACACATTTTGGATTTTGAACAATAGGATCTCAAGTTAGTACTATATATGTATATATTTTGGCGACCAAGATGGCGGGTGTTTTATATTCGGAGTGTAGATTGTGTGATTAATGTGATTAAATATAGTGTTTCCAACGGGATATAATTTTCGAAGATTGTGTAAAGTTTTCTACCAAGGAGGAGGATAAGAACTGATAAGTACTTTTATAAATGTAACCAGCTAAAGTTTTATATTTAGATCGTAAAAGATCACACGTGAGACCTTAGCGATTAAACACGTGGGAGGAAACATCAGTCGGGCTAAACCCCCATCGTGTGTTTTTCTTAAGTTAAGCCCTTAACTTATGACTGACTTAGCAGGTTGGTTAGGGATGAATGTTTTATGCTCAGAGAAATACATAGAAGATGGAGATTAAAGTAGCAATGATAATAATCATCGGACAGTTATCACCACTATTGTCCAACAAGGAAATAACTCTGGAGGCAAAACGAGCACTATACAATACAATCTTCATCCCAAAATAGTGCTACCAAGCCAGACCTGGACCCTAGATGCAAGAACAATAAGAAAAATAACCTCTACAGAGATGAAATGTGTTAGACAAATGACAGGAAACAGTCGGAGAGATAAGATCAGAAATGAAGAACTGAGAGAAAAGCTAGGAATAGCCCCCGCCATAGAATATATAAGGAAACAACAGATAAAATGGTTTGGCCATGTGACAAGGCAGAAAGAACAAACACAACACAACGAGCCTTCAACAAACGTTGTGAGAACACCAGACCCAAGGGTTGACCACGAAAAAGATGGATCGATGGAATATTAGAAGCACTAGGAAACATAACAGCAGCAGTGGCGAACAGAAGAGCAAAAGACCGCAAATTATATCTCCCCTCGACGCTGAAAGGCAGATGAGGAAGGAAGGAAGAAGAAGAAGATATATATATATACACATAGATTGACAAAGAACTTGATTACGATCACGGAAGTCTGAAGTTACTTGTTATAAACACCACCGATATGCTATACAAAGTAAAGAGAAAGTAAAATTAAGATTATAATAGAACTTTAGAACTTTGTTGATTATACCAGAAACATGTTGCCTAACCATGTGAATGTCAATAATAATGACTGTGTTATATTTTGTTCAAAACTATAATGATGAGTTATGTGTGACTAGATGGATGAAATGAAAGTACCAATAAGTTAAACAACTAACAAATCATCAACAAGATAACCAAATAATAATAGATTCATTAACAAACAAGAACCTTACAACACTATTGAGTTTAATCAATAACATCATCCTCATAGCACATCAAAAGTGCTCAGATCTCCATCCCAGTATGTCCCTCAGTGTGTGGAGACTGACAAATCCAGTCCTGTGTTGATTTGTTATTCTTCAGTGTCTCCCCACATAGGAATCCTTTCTGGCATCTCCAATTTTTATCTGATGTTTGTGCAATCTGGACATACGTGTAGGTTCATGATCATTAATTAACTCGCCCTACCTCTCCCTGTGGGCATGCAGAATGTGTGCACTAGTTTATTCTTAGCCAAATCTGCTTAGTATTTTTTTGTCATTTATGTTAGTCATAAATTATGTATCATCTAGTCTATTATTGTTTGTTCATACCCTCTGTTATTATTTGTTCTTGCTCTCTCTTAATATTTTTTCTTGCTCTCTATTATTTCTTTGTGTCTTGATCTTGTGTTTAAGACAGTTATTAGTCTAGGACAATATTCATTAACACTACACTCTCTTGTCTGAAAAATGTCATTATAAGGTACAGTCTCTTGTCTGAAAAATGTCATTATAAGGTACAGTCTCTGTAGAACTAGTGATGTCTCTTGACTTTGGTTGTTGATGCTTGTCTAGACATTTTGCATAATTTATTTATTTGACCCCACTTGAGTCAGTGTCACCAAGAAATGAACACATTTATTTATTGATGTATCACAATTACTGTCATATTTATGTGTTCAATCTTGACAAAAATATCTCTGTTTAAAACTATTTTATAAATATTTGTTTTAAATATGAAATTCATTCTTTGAGTGCCATCTCCACATTAAAGGTTGGCTACCAGGGAGCACCATTCTGCTGTCTCTTGCTTTGATGGTACAGATTGTCATAGGCTGATTTATCCATCTTTTGATGTTACTCTTCCATGTTAGTCTTGGTCTGCATCTGCCTCTTTTACCTTGTATTTTCACTTCCAAGGTTACTTTTAGTAGGCTACTGTGTCTTTTAACATGCCCCCAAAATCTCATTTGTCTTGTTTGAATTGTGTTTAGTAGTTCTTTTTTCATTTTTAGTTGTTTTAAGGCTTCATCATTTGTTTTCTTTTCTTTCCATCCAATTCTTCATATTCTTCTATAAATCCACATTTCAAAGGCTTCAATTTTCTGTTCTGTTTTTTGTTCTAATGTCCATGTTTTTGCACCACACAGGAATGTTGAGAAGATATAACATTTTGCTGCTCTTAGTTATAGCTCTGATGTTGTTTGTTTTAATGTTAGTATATTTTTCATGGCATTAAAATTACTTTTTGCCATTCCTATTCTTTTGTTTATTTAATTTTTACATTTTTCATCACTGGTTATAGTATGTCCAAGGTAGTTGTAGCTCTGAACTCTCTCATGGTCTATTCCTTCAGCTTTGATATCAAAACTTGTAGGTTTGAGTATTATCTTTGTTTATGACTATGGTTTTAGTCTTTTTGATATTCATATCTAATCCATATTTTTTGCTTGTCATGTTTATTTCATTAAGTAATTGTTGTAGATCTTTAGTATTTTCTGCTAGTAATATAGTATCATCATCATATCTTAGGTTATTGATTATCTTTCCATTAATGTTTAGGCCTGGTATCTCTAATGTTTTTAAAGATTTGCACAATGTATAGTGATGGCAGTGACCAGGGCATTCGTCTGGTTAGAGTCACAAGACACCGGTTACATACCATCATAAGAAACAGATAATCAAATCAATCAGAGGACCACAAGCCCCAAATCAGGATGCCTTTCATAATATGAATAGATATGAACAAGTTATCATTATACGCCTAAGAACAGGACACAATTGACTCCATTGTCACATGTATACAAAATTCAAGATCGGCACATCAACTACTTGTACATGTGGACAGGCACCCCAGACTGCTGAACACATACTTCAAGACTGCACTGAATATAGTAGACTGAGGAAAATCCATTGGCCCATAGATACAACACTACAGACAAAACTATATGGGCCACTGCAAGAATTACAAAAGACAGTAAAATTCATACAGGAAACGACATTGCTGATATAGACAATACTTCGAGCGAACGAAAGATAGATAGATAGAGTCAAAAGACTACACCCACACCTGCATAATGAGTGATTCAATGAGCATGATAAGAATAGTGGAGACGGGCTCTGTACACATGCAAAAGTAAAAAATACATAAGGTCACCTTTGTCTATGTCCCAGGACATGCAGGAGTACGGGAAATGAAAGATCGGACAGGTTGGCTAGCTGAGCTATAGTTGATGACAGTCAAGCAATGGATTGGGCGGACTTGATCAATGCCCACGGAAATGTGGGAAGGGTACAGGACTTCGACAACCATGAGTCCACGTCACTCCTTTGGATGAAAGAGATGGGAGTTAAGATGGGCACAGCCAGAAACAAGAAACTTAGTGGGCATGTAAGAAGACTTATCAACCAACACAGAGCTGGAGTCATCAGTCGCTGGACACTGCGAGACTTGCTGAGGAGGGGATCTGAGCACCTCTGGACATGTTCGGAGTGCAATGATGATGACCCACAAATAACTCAATAACAGTGTATAGATTGAAACACTTGGTGATAGGATGCATCACTACCTTACTCCTCTCTTTATATCAATAGGTGTAGAGTTCTTTTTGTTATATTTTATTATTGCTGTTTGCTCTCATCATAAATTACATGGTAGTTGTATGTCTGTCGTGAAATATTTATGTTTAAAACTATTTAAGATATTTTTATTAAAACGTATGATGTTGTTGACATTACAGACGCTGACACCATTCCAAATTATGAGAATGTCATTCAGAACATCCACTATTACCACAACAAGCCAGAAGAGTTGGCTAACAGAACTCTGACCTTGTACTGCTCTAGTCAAAACCAGAGGTTTACCAGTACCAAGTTTATTGAACGAGTGAGATACTAATATTTGTGAATTGGCAGTTTTTGATGTGTTGTTTTTAAAAAAAATATGTTTAAGATATCTGTGACATTTTGGCCAATGACATATCTCTCAAAATAAAAAAAAAATCCAACAACACTGGAAACAAATCCAACACTTAGGGGTCACTAGAAGTGGTAATTAGGAAAGTACACGGAAGTGGGAAATGTTTGAACACTGGCAAAATGTCAAATTTTAAAGAATTTGTGTTTTGATGTCGTAAATTTTTACTACGGTATCGTAATCTATGGTTAATCAATCCTTGTATGTTAACAACCAACAGACATAAAGAGCCAACCCAACTTAGTTTATTTTTGTATCAAAAACCCATGAGTAAAATCTTCTCAACCCAGCAGCTAAGCATACAGAAATAATCTTATGATATCAGATCACTAGCATTGAAACCTGTTGAACATATCCACAGCTGGTTGCTGTACACCAAACTGTCCCTGTTGCACGTCCAGCCAATGCCCAGAACAATGCACAGAACATACACCAGACTTTGAAGAAGGTCAACCCTGATGGTTTACATCCTGTTGGAGCGACTAGCTCAAGTAAGTTGATTGACGTTCCTGCATGTTCAGCAAACTGTAGACATTTGACCTTAATCGAACAGTCAGTGGATATTTAGTGCAAACTTTTGAACACACGCTGGTTAAGTGCAAAACTTCAAATATGTACTCAGCTAAAAAACTTTCATATAACCATAGATGGCATTGTAGTGATCCCATGTGCTGCCTGACCAGTGATCATATTACCAATGCAGAAATAGAATAGTTTGAGGTTCATATAAAATAGCTCATATTTTAACTGTATTTAGTTTCAAATAGAGATTGTTGTATCCTTAAAGGTTTTATTTCTATTCACTTTCTTTTTTCACTTTTTTTTTGTCATTGTGTAACTTAACTCATTAGCACTCTTGCTCAAGAATCTTCATTGTTCTTCCTCTTTAATCATGTTTTATTTTGTTCTTTTAGTATTCTCCTTTCATTTGTCTATCATTGAATATATGATGAAAAATAAACAATATATTTAGTTTTGTTACATACCACGTCTTTCTGCTCCTGCTAAGGTATAATTTTTTTATAGGCGTGTGATCTGGATTTTATGGCAAACGAATGATTAGACTTGTTCACAGGCTCATGTCCATCCGTAAGGCTGTCCACCTTACATGTAGCAGAAACTATTTCAATACCAGACTGCAAAAAAATACCCACCTAATGGTTTCATTATTTTGAAATTTCAATTTTTTGTCTAGGAAATTGAATGATTTTCACTGCTGAATGGGTGTCCTTTTTATTAATTTACCATAATTTTTTTTGATGTTTACTAGTTTTTCTCTGTTTTACCACTTTATTTTCTCTCTTTCTTTCCCTCCCTCTCTCGTCATTCAAATTTGTGTTGTCCATTAATTACGTAAAACTTTATTTGAAACCCAATTTGAAATGTGGATTTATAGAAGAATTGGTAGAATTTAATGGAAAGAAAAGAAAACAAACGATGGAGTTTTAAAACAACTAAAAATGAAAGAGAACTACTAAACACAATTAGAACAAGACAAATGAAATTTTTGGGGCATGTTAAAAGACACAACAGTCTAATAAAAGTAATATTGGAAGGGAAAATACAAGGTAAAAGAGGCAGAGGCAGACCAAGACTAACATGGACGAGTAACATCAAAAGATGAAACTATGACAACTGCACCATCAAAGCTAGAGACAGAGTGGAATGGTGCTCCATGGTAGCCAACCTTCGATGCGGAGACGGCACTCAATGATGATGATGATGAATGGTTTCATGTACAAATGAAACTGTTGTTTTAAGTTAAAGTTAAATTGTGAGTAATGATATGTGTCTTTTGACTGTCTGTTTAGAGGTAAATGAATTCACATTTACATAATTTGAGAGAAAAAAATATTTTACACATAAATTTGTGGTTCATGGCGGCAAACATGTTAATTTCTAACTCCAGATAAAACAGACATATTCCTTTCCTTTCTCAGCACAGGCTTTAAATCATCTAAAGCAGAGCTCTAGTTTTTCTACTTTGTTAGAATATAGTCCCTTTAGTGGTACTATTAGTGCCTGGCACTTTGGTGTGCCCATTATGTTGTAAGAACTATTTTTTATTTGTATTTTAATTGATCTAGTATTAATAGTTTTTATTTGAACCGTTAACATTGCTATTTTACTTTATAAAACTGCTGTATAATTCCACTTTTATTTTTTTATTCACCAGAAAAGAAAAGAAAAAAAATAATAAAAGTAATACTAATGAAAGCATGAAAGTAATACTAATGAAAACATGAAAGTAATACTAATGAAAACATGAAAGTAATACTAATAAAAACATGAAAGTAATACTAATGAAAACATAATCTGTTATAAATTATTTGATAACATTTGCAGATCTTGGCATGGTGGCCATCATCGTTGTGTGTGTTGGTTTTCTCTTATTCATGATTGTCCTGGGCGTGATCCGCATCCGTGCGGCCCACAAGCGGACACAGGTTGTGCAGGTAGATGAGAAGCAAGAGATGGAGTGGGACAACTCTTCTCTCAACATAACTATCAACCCTATGGAGCAAGAGGTACTGTTCCATGTTCAGCTATAATTATCTTCTCTTCATCTATTAAACTAACGTTATTAAATATTTATTTATGGCATTAAAAAATATTTCTCACTCCTTTATATTTATAAATAGTAGTTCTCTATTCTTTTATATATAGAGTAGTTTGCTATTCTTTTATATATAAAAGTTCATATTCTTTTATGTATGGCATTTGGGTGTAATGGCCACTATGAGCAACATGACTTGCTCCAGGTAAACCAGAACTATCCAGACCCTACTGCAACTCTTCCCCTAGAAACAGATTAATCAATCTAGTGTGGCAAAATGAGCAGGAAATGAAAGGGAAGGCAATCTGATGCCCAAATATGGTTGTCATTTCTATGCCATCACTGAGAAGTTTGGCTTTCACTGCCAGTTTCAGGAAAGTCCATACATCCCCAATATTGATTGATTGATTTGTAGAACTCATATTTGTTCACATACTGGACTAACAGTAAAATATCAAACTATAAGTAATATCATTACTGCCACATGGTGTTGGGTTTGATAAGTCTTTGAAGGGGAAGTTAAATTTATCCGTTTGCTTTATCTATTCTATCTATTGTCCAGCTAGAACTGAAACGGCACATAAGGCAGAAATTATAGAATGTCTGTGTCCAATAATAATTGTTAATCAAGTGTCAGACCTTACACAGGACCAGCATTGTATCTCATCACACACCCTGTTCTGGACGAGTTGCTCAATATTTAAGTGTCAAAATTTGTTTTAATAACAATGGATATTTCATGATGACAGCTTGTTGGGTCATCGATTGACCATCCATTAGGAAGATGAAAGAAAACAATCCTCCATCTTGGACCAGAAATGGATCTGTTCCTATAAGATCTTAATAAATAGACTGGAGAGAAAAATCTATTGCTATAAGATCTTTATAAATAAACCAGAGAGAAGATTTATTACTATAAGATCTTGATTAATAAACTGGAGAGAAGATCTGTTGCTATAAGATCTTGATAAATAAAGATATTTTTCTGAGCCAAGATGTCCATCAGCAGCTGCGCTGAAAGTGGTCAGTGACTCATAGCTGATTGCGTGCACCATGATCAGAGAACCAGAGGTGATCAAGGTCCTGCTCCTTCTCCCAATGGTGGGCTTTGACGCAGATTAACCAGTCATGCCAGAAAATATAGATGAAAGAGAGAAGGCAACCCAGTACTCAAAAATGGCTTGCTAAAGTTGAATATGTTGGGCTGAAAGACGCAGATATTGCAGCTTGCTTTAAGTCACAACATAATGTATTAACATTCATGTAACATGCTTTTAAGGGCGAGCAATGAAGATTAGTAGTTTTCTGGCAAACACAGACAATATATTCTGAATACTTGTGTGCTTGAAAAATAATGCAGTTTATGTAATTAGATATTAAAGGTGAACAGAAGTATCTAAATAAGGAGGAAAACTATCTTTGAGACATTTATTCCATTCTGTTGGGGAAAGAGGAATAAGGCCATGTGTCCCCAGTATAAGTTACCACATATTCTACTGGTCAGTTTTTTCTTTGTTTTGTTCATCTCTGGTAGAAAATATTTTGGCTTTACTGTGGATCAAAACCACAACAGCCATGTAGATTCATTGAACTGGTTAATGAACTGACATCAGGGACTCCCACCAGTGCTGTGGAGTTGAGTGTACTGCACAATCTTTGTGTGATCTTGAAAGAGATTGGAGCACTGATGGACACTGGATACAATGTCATAGTTTTATATACAAGAAAACACTGTTCAGCTGTTTACTTCATCAGTGGCAAGGCAAACACACAAGAACTGTTCAGAATAAATTATGAATATGAGAGTCATCATGTTTAGAGGGCAGTTGTGAACCTTACAAAGAGGCTGTCAAATCATATTGAGGCATATGTAAGACATTATGTTAAAAGACATTAAATGTTGTTGATATTTGTATGAAGTAATTGATTATAGTAAGTGTTCTTCTGTTCTTCAAGACTTGATATTTTTATGGAACCATTTCCTATAATTTATTGAGATTCTATTATAACTTGATATCTGTGATCAATTTGTCCCATTGTTAGATGTTTGAGTATGAAGACGGAACAAGGCCAACATTCCCAGAAGATAGTGACAGTGATGAAGATGAAGAAAGCAGCATGCAAGGTGACTATGGGGACAGCACAGAGGATGAGGAACCAGCCCCACAGAGAAAAGGGCCTGGGGGCAATGACTTGGAGTGGGACCATGCTAGCTTCTGAAGGGATATTGTGTGATTGGTGGTAAGTGTTTGTTATAATATTTGTGTTCCTTCCAGCAGATCTCATAGATGTAACAGTTAAACAGGAGGTGGGGGGAGACTTAAAATCTAATGATCATAAATTAGAGTAGAAAGTAAATTAAAAAAATATTTAAAAAGAATCTTGTCCATGACAGCCATTTGTTTAGTAACAGAAATTAAGAAAACCTACACAAAAACAGTCTCTGGTACAACCGTTCCTGGCATGCTCTTTAGATGGGACGATCTAGGTCATGATGACACAAATGAGTCAATTCTAGGTCACCAGCCAACCTAGGTTGCCAGCCTAGGTCACTAGGTTAGAAAATATAGTGTTTACTTTCAGAACTACTGTCTACCCATTTTCATTAACTTTCCTGCCTTTGTGAAGTTGTTGCTATCAAAACAGTTAATATTTATATGAATCCAGGTAATCTTAACTAGACATTTGTATTTGACTTAATTTGTATGTTTCTGCCCCCGTTTTAGTTCATGTAGCAAATTTGCTAAAATAACGAGTAACATGATCAATGTTATACATTTTAGATGGCAAATAAAAAAACAAAAGACCTACTTAAAGTAAATATATCTCACAAATAAATCCATGAGAAATATTCAGACCTTCACTTTTTACTCACAGAATTATTAAAACTATATTCTTGTATTAACAAATATTTGATATCTCTATTAACAACAGAGATTAAACATGAAATAAGTGGATCTCAATATCAATTATATACTCCCAGGAGATCTGGGAGTGGTGTGTGTGAGACAACAATTTTGGTCAGACTTTGGCATCGGGACAAGTTAAAACTAAGATAGCAGTTTATAGAGCAAGCACAGTGTTGTGCTGGAGATTAAATAAAAGACAGTAAATATGAACAAGTCATGTTACAAGAAAACTCTTGCAGAAAATAAAGTATAAAGGTCACTTGCCCGTTGCAGTCACCATGAGGTTTTTTTTGGGGTCTGAGTTTTTATTTCAGCTGCTTGGAAACAATATAGACTGGAATCCTGCTAAGTAAGAGTAGGTTTTGTGATTTAAAAGAGAATAGAACACAAATTAAAAAAAAAAAATAATTCTGCCAAAAGAATCAAAACACAATTGACATTAAAATTAGTTGTAGCCAAAGTCAGACAATATTCATAATACTGGTGATTTGTGTCTCAGTCACTTATGTGACATTGCAGTATGGGTTGGATTTTTTGTGTCGTTTTAGTTGATTGATTAGCATAGTTGTAGAAGCTCACTTTTCTCACTGAGCACCAACAGGGGCTTGGAGCTGCTTGTCCCAACCAGTCACCTCTGAAAAAAAGTGGGTACTTGGCTGTTGGCCAGGAAAGGTTAGGCTAGGGAGAGAGCACTGGGCCACATTCCCTCAACAGATGTGCCTATGATAAGTGTAGACTCTAAACTCCACTCCTCTTTGGCTGTAAAGATGTGCCTATGATAAGTGTAGACTCTAAACTCCACTCCTTTATGACTGTAAAGATGTGCCTATGATAAGTGTAGACTCTAAACTCCACTCCTTTATGACTGTAAAGATGTGCCCATGATAAGTGTAGATTCTAAACTCCACTCCTTTATGACTGTAAAGATGTGCCCATAATAAGTGTAGACTCTAAACTCCACTCCTCTTTGGCTGTAAAGATGCGCCCATGATAAGTGTAGACCCTAAACTCCACTCCTCTTTGGCTGTAAAGATGTGCCCATGATAAGTGTCGACCCTAAACTCCACTCCTCTTTGGCTGTAAAGATGTGCCCATGATAAGTGTAGACCCTAAACTCCACTCCTCTTTGGCTGTAAAGATGTGCCCATGATAAGTGTAGACCCTAAACTCCACTCCTCTTTGGCTGTAAAAATGTGCCCATGATAAGTGTAGACCCTAAACTCCACTCCTCTTTGGCTGTAAAGATGTGCCCATGATAAGTGTAGACTCTAAACTCCACTCCACTTTGGCTGTAAAGATGTGCCCATGATAAATGTAGGCTCTACACTCCACTCCTCTATGGCAGTAAGGCTTTACTGCTATGGGACACCTTTACCGTTTTTGTTCTACACTTGATCCAAACTTAAATTATCATTTTGCTTGTTGCATATTAAATGCTATTTCTTTTTCATAAAAGCTTTAATGTATTTACCTGCCGCCAAATTTAATTTGAAGTCCTTCACAATTATACTTTATTTCTTTGTGGTATTTCCAGCACATATGTTGTCAATTACCATATTCTTCGTTGCCTGTAATGTCACATTCACTCTTCTACACTTTTGAACCACTGATACACACTCATTTGAAAGTTGCTCATCTTGCAGTCTAATATATCTTTGTTTGATTGTTGTTAGGCATCATCACTGCATACTGGACGAAGCCATAAGTGCTCCGATATCCTCCTAGCAAATTTCGAGAAAATCGGCAATAACCATGCTATTTATATCAACTCCGTGACACAATCTAGGATCCACGGAGTGTGTAGGCTTCTGCTGACAGTTTTTAGCCTGCTTTTTTCGATTTTAACTCCCAAGGGTTCTTTAACATGCGTGAGTGCACACAGGACCTCCTGTTTGTTGCCGTTATCTAAGAGGGCTAGACATCCGATCTCGCTACTCAACATATCATGGGAGAGTAACGTCACGAGCAAACCACAGATGAATTTTTCCTATTTTTGAAGTCACCACTGCTTCTGGTGGGTTTTGAACCCAGGTCATGGGGCTGACGTCGTACCTCTAGACCACCAAGACGCGCTCTCTCACACACACACACACACTCTTCCCCCACCCCCCTCACCCCACCCCAATTTATATCTTTATGTATATTATATTTATTCTTTCCTACCTGTTGTGAAACCCTCATGGTTATTGAGGCTGCAATAAACAGCTTCCACCATTTCTTTTTGTCTGTGCCTGTTTCTTCTTAGCAGGTGAAATCAAAATCTGTCAATTTTCATGTTTTTATCCATTTCTTCCATATTCTATATCTGGCTTGCCATATTTTCTTTGTCCTCTATTCACATGTCTCTGCCAGATGTGTATAGTTTGTGTCATTGGTAAATCATTCATGA
The DNA here is from genome assembly GCA_032433765.1 of Megaustenia siamemsis. Classification (NCBI taxonomy): domain Eukaryota; kingdom Metazoa; phylum Mollusca; class Gastropoda; order Stylommatophora; family Ariophantidae; genus Megaustenia; species Megaustenia siamemsis. Next base: position 28,920,718 of record JAVIAB010000088.1, read on the forward strand.
TTATATGATTCAAATGTATGGTGAAATAGTTTGTATATTTTTATTGTTATAATTTGTTTCTTTCTGCAGAGTTAATCCTAGAGAGAATGATGTCAGTTTTAACAAATAAACCATTTCACACCCTCTAGTCTGCTCCATCAAGAATATTTGCAAGATGAAAAAACTTACAAATGAGATTCAGGAACACAGCACCTATATTGTTGGTTGCTTCGTGTATGTCTTTAACATTTATTTTCTGAGAGAAGTGTAAGTTTCATCATTTCTGCATCATTCCAATGCTCATTTATTGTGTTCTTGTCCCAAATATTGCAGAAGACTTATTTTTATTACTGTCAATTTTAAACATCTTTATTTCAAGTGTATTAGACAGCTCTGCACATTCTTTCATTCATTCCAAAACGTTGAAAGATAGAAGCTTATGTTTTGTGTCTTTTTTGTTCGCACAGAACATTGAAAACCTTTGAATGTGTTGAAAATATGGAATGTACATTTTTTTCTCTTTTACCAAATTCATTCAATTGGCAGTGATAATTTTTAAAAAATGTAATTTTTAAGTAACACATTTACACAGATTCATTTGCTGGTGAAATTATTATTACACACATTTATCTGTTTTCAGGTTGTCAATATATAGTATTGCAACTTACTTTCTCTGTAGTTTCTTTTAGCAGAGTGCTCCCTTGGAATATTATTTCAGTCTCAGAGACATATCAGAGCTGATCTTGTTATTGGTTAACCTTACCATATTGTCAATTTGTCAGAAATGTACATTAATTAAAACGATCATGACAGTTTGAGGAAATGAATTTCGTATTTAAAAAAAGAAAAGGAAAAAAAAAGATTTGTAGAAGTACATGAACAAAGGTATCACAGTTCAATAAAATAAATGAGTCTTTGGGATATCTGTTAAGTAAGCACAGACATGAGGACTCAGGTTGTGGAAGACAAGGTAGATTGTACCTCATTGTTTAATTACATGTTCAGTTGTTATCACCAAGTTTACCTGGACTGCTAGAGTGAAAGTCTATCTGGCATATATGTGTTTTCTACCAAAGACTCATTTATATACTGTTACTTTTTTGATGACCCAGTTCACATGAAGAAATTTGACAAATTCAGGCTGATTTTGCTAAACCACATGTCCTTTATCCACTTTCGATTCGTCTGACAACTTGACATCCCAAGATAGCTAAACTTTGGCTCATTTATTGTCCAGTTAAACTTTTTCAACAATAGATTTAACACCTCACTTTATGTTAATAAGACTTTTACTTGTTAAGATATTAAGTTTTTAACCAAAACCAGATTTAAAATATTTTTTGTTAATGCACAAATAATATTGTACAAATGGTTGGGGTGTCTGTATGGGCATGTAAGAAGAATATATTCATCATGAAGAAGTCTTGTTTGAATATGATGTTAACTTGATGCCACATTTTTGTGGTGGGTGTGAATGTCTCTGATCAGATTGCCAGGCTACAAGATGCCCTTTCTTATTGGCCCATTCTCGTGAGAAATAATGTTAATGATGTCATATTTGGTCACATTAAAATGTTAACCGGCATGTGTATGTTCATATTTTTGAGATCTCAAACTTGTAATTTTTCTGTCAATGTTGTGCTGCCGCTTCATGGTGTATATTTTGTTTGTTCCGCTTTATTTTGATATAGTATGAAGTATATTTCCCCTTCTGTGCATAGTTGTTAGTAACTTGCTGTTTTTATGTACCATAACTTACTAATGAAAGATGATCAGTGTATCTCCTCTCATCCTCATTAAATTTGTGTACAATTTTTTTCCCCAACATCATTTGCTTTATAGTTTATGTATCTATTATATATAACACATGAATATCATCAGTGATTATGGCTAAAGACTCTCACTTTCATCAAATTAATAAATTCACAACTAGCTACAGTTTTCAATTGGTAATGGTTCATTATTGTGTAACCTTCAGTTCTTCAAGCTTAAAGTGCTCATAATAGACACACACATCAACTTTAGCTGTCAGATACACTGATGTTGACATGTGTGCTGAATGGAAGATCAAACTGCATAACATACAATACATGGTTGCTCTATATTTGACCAGTTGGGGTGCATTGGTCCAAAGCCTCACCATTATAATCAATAGTTGCATGGAGCTGAAGGGGACCTCCAGACAACAGCCACATTTGTTACAAGCACTTGTTTGAAGGTGTAAATATTCATATTTGCACTTTAAATTGTTCACTAAATATTAACCGTTTTATCTTAGATCACATGACCTTTGTTATCCCATCAAACTTTATTTTAGCTGGTTTTTTTTTTTTAAAAGTTTGTCTTCTTTAAAGAGTGATCTTCTATACATTTGCAATATTTTATGTGAGCAATGAAATTAAAATCCTCATTTTGCATATATCCTTTGTTGTAAGATTGATTCAGGCTGTTTAGTTAATCTGATCTCAACAACCTTGAGAGAAGGTCAGTCAAAAGTATACTTTTTAACATTTTTATAGTGTTCATCATTCTGTTACTACATTCCAGATTTATTTTGTTTTTGTATTATCCCAATTTTTTTTTTACCGTTGCTTTGGAATTTTACTGCCGTGTCAAATTGTATTGGAGATAAAAAATATTGTTAAGCTGACCACAAACACATTAACAGGCGAACATGTGAAAGTTTGTACAAAAAAAGGAACATGGTGGACAGATTTAGTAAATAAAAAGAGAACTACAAATTTAATTTCCCTCTGGTCCGTTTTTATTTTTTAAAAAAAAAAAAGGTAAAAGAAATTTGAATTGCATTAACTATATCGTGAACCTAATGTCTTCATCTTCATCATAAATTGGCTTTTAAATCTATGCTGACAAATTATAAATATATTTTATAGTAATAATTCTATTTAGAGTTCATAATGAGAACGGGCACAGACTCAAAAGCATGATTTCCATCTACTGGGTGCAGATGTGTGTATTATCATGTAATTCATACAGAAATATTTTTATTCACTTGATGCTTTGTATTTTAATGTGAATGCATTAATTCAAGTGTTGTGAGCAGTTGTACACTGCAGACATCATTTAAGTTCTCATAACCAACCCCTTTTTACCTACATTGTAGCTTTCACGTCATGTAATTTCTCAGTTATCTTTCTCTTTTGAAGCATCTGGAAAAAAAAACATTCTATTTTTTATTTTATTTTTTTATTTTATCAAAATTGTTGACAAAAAAACCTTTGGTAATATATTTATTTATTTATTACCCACAGATGAAATGACTTACACAAAAAATTATTTTAATTGAAAGTTCTAAGTAATTAAATGGTTTATTATTTATACAAGATATATTTTGTTCATTTCATTTGAAATGTACAAATGTTTTGATAGATATGTACAGGCATCAGTAAGTCATTTTAAAATAATTTTTTAAAGGGCTGAAATGTTTTTGTTTTTTTATAAATCCCTCCTCCCTATATTTTATTTATTTTTTTTCTGGAAATTATTGTTTCCTTATTAAGAAAATTATTTCCACATTCCATTGTTTACCCTTATTTGACTTCAATTTCTTAAATGACAAGAAGGCAGGAAGCTAAAATTTGCCTTATCTGAATTGGGGGTGGAGGGATACATCAAATATAGTGGGGAGTTATTTAATTTTAAAAAATACAGTGACATTCAAGTAAAACCTCAAAAGAACCATCATCATCCACAATAAGAAATAGTTCCCGCTATCATTTTGGATGACAATTGCGGACCTGAAAGACTTAGTCTGAGGTTGAATGATCAGGCCTCACCCCCATCCAATTCAATTGAAATCAATAAGTTTTAAAAAATTCATGTGATATAAATATAGGTGCTGTACTGTAGTGTTTACAAGACCATGACTCATGAAGCTGTTTATTAGAGATCACATTGAGGTTCCTCTGTTAGAGATGACAAGAACAACAGATCTGGTATAGCTGTCAACATTTATGGTGTTAACTTCTGTTGAACAGACTGTTTTGCTTGACATTTTCAAACAAACATCTTGAGGGTATTTGTTATTAAAACAAAATCAGGTCTTTTTTTTTTTATTTCTAAGAGGTTCTTCACTCCAAACTTACATTTAACGATCACAGTCACTTGTTCTATTTTGCGACTGGGTACAAACAAAATATTTTGAGAATCTTGTCTCAGTCTTAATGTGAAACCAATTATTATTTTATAAAACATTAAATTGTTGTCTAATCACTTTAAGGATATTGAAGTGTATGGTGCTTTGAGTCTGGTATTTACTTAAGATCTTAGCCCCCCACCTAATGTTTCCACCTCCCAACAAAAATCCCTTTCAGATTTCTAATTAATTACATAAAGTTCATCAAATATATCCTTAAATCAACCGTGCCATTCCATGAACATTTTGTTAGATGCTCTAGAGTTCCTTGTTGGATAAATATTGTGTGGTTTCGTTAACGTTTGCACATTGCTCAGTGTTATGGAGTTATTTTCTTGAGTGTTGTACCCAGCATTCATCTCATCAGACAACCACTACCATCATGGTGTTTGCTTGCATTTTATTTTAACCACAAAAACATTTAGCCAATAAATTTGTAAAATGCATCTGAACTTTTTGGCTGTCATTTAGTATATGATAATTTTCATTTTCAAAACATAGTGATGAAATAAATATCAAATTTTTTGTTGTTGAGTTTGAATTATTTTTGTACTTATAAAGACTATTATTTGCTACATTTTAAAATTCATTTTGGTTTGGCTCAATTTTTGCCAGGTATGAAGAGTTATTCTTTTGCTCATAACCTTTTTTTTGGTTCTTAACAAGTCATCCATTTTAAAGGATATAGATTTTTATTACGAATAAAAATTCAATAGAAAAAAAATATCAACAAGACTGGATGATTGTTTCAACTGGCAGAGAACTTTCAAGTCATTACTTGGTCTGCCTCAATCATTTCTGTTCACATGGAGCATGTTTCACCAGATTTCTCTTTTGGTTTCTAATTTCTTATTTGTCTGCTCTGAGGTTTCTTTGCACTTTTATTCTGGTGTTTTGTGCCTGCTGCTACTCTATCTCCATACATAGCTTCTCCAGTCGAGCACTTGTCTGATTATATTTTTAGGCTGGTTCCTAAAGTATATGCTCTATTCTTCAAAATGTTTCCCCTCAAACACCCACTTTTCTCATTCCATGTGGGTTTCAGTCAGTCAAGCATTTGTCTGATGATATTTTTAGGCTGGTTCCTAAAATTATGCTCTTATCAACATTTTTTTCTTCAGCATTCCCATTTTTCTCTTTCTATGCGGGTTTCAATTAAGCATGCCTTGTAATTTTTAAAACTCTACTTTAGCATGCTCCTTAATTTTAACTTTCATTTTTCCTCAATTTATATAAATAAGGGTTGAAAATAGGAAAGTATATCACCTAAGGGTGGATGAAAAATCTATCACTTTTACTATCAAGAATTTGCCAAAAAATAATTCACGGTAATCGTCAGAGAAATCTATATCTGTTATTTTGTTTTATCCTCATTTTTGTGTTTATTTATTACCTCAGAGAAAGATGTGATAGAAACATCTGTTGGTGGACATTGGCACAGTAGTCTGATAATCTGTCACAAGTCACATACTGGAGCAAACGTCTTTCAGATATGAAATGTATATCTGTGCAACACTTTGAAATGAAGCATTTGAATATCAAGAGTTCTTATGAAGCAATAATTGTGCACAAAGAAAATAAAAACAGTTGAATTGGTTAAACTGTTGAATACAGGAAATGGAAAATAATATTGAAAGATGAAGTGGTAAAAGTTCGATGAAGGTATCAAGAGATATGCAAGAATAATATATGAAATTGCATCATAGAAATGGAAATTCAAGAGATGAATAAAAGAGAATAGATCAATGTGCATCATGAAAATTAAACATCACAAGATAAATATAACTGAATAGATTGATGTGTATGATGAAAATAAATCATCTAGAGATGAACATAGAATAATAGATTAACATATATCATGGAAGTGAAGCATCTAGAGATATAATATCATAAGTATTTTGAGAGTGAAACATCTAGAGATATAATATCATAAGTATTTTGAGAGTGAAACATCTAGAGATATAATATCATAAGTATTTTGAGAGTGAAACATCTAGAGATATAATATCATAAGTATTTTGAGAGTGAAACATCTAGAGATATAATATCATAAGTATTGTGGGAGTGAAACATCTAGAGATATAATATCATAAGTATTTTGAGAGTGTACATCTAGAGATATAATATCATAAGTATTTTGAGAGTTAAACATCTAGAGATATAATATCATAAGTATTTTGAGAGTGAAACATGTAGAGATATAATATCATACGTATTTTGAGAGTGTACATCTAGAGATATAATATCATACGTATTTTGAGAGTGTACATCTAGAGATATAATATCATAAGTATTTTGAGAGTGAAACATCTAGAGGTATAATATAAGTATTTTGAGAGTGAAACATCTAGAGATATAATATCATAAGTATTGTGGGAGTGAAACATCTAGAGATATGATATAATATAAGTATTTTGGGAGTGAAACATCTAGAGATATAATATCATAAGTATTTTGGGAGTGAAACATCTAGAGATATGAAATAATATAAGTATTTTGGGAGTGAACCATCTAGAGATATAATATCATAGTATTTGGGAGTCAAACATCTAGAGATATAATATCATAAGTATTTTGGGAGTGAAACATCTAGAGATATGAAATAATATAAGTATTTTGGGAGTGAACCATCTAGAGATATAATATCATAAGTATTTTGGGAGTCAAACATCTAGAGGTGCATATAAAATACAATGTATCATGTGTGTGAAACTGTTAGAGATGAATATAAAATAACATCACGGGCTTGAAACTTTTAGAGGTGAATATAAAATAACATCATGGGAGTGTTACCTCTATAAATGTAAAATAATATTTGTATTATGGGAGTGAAACATCTAGAGATGAATATAAATTAACATGGGAGTGAAACGTCTAGAGATGAATATTATAATATAACATGGGAGTGAAGCATCTAGAGATGAATATTATAATATAACATGGGAGTGAAGCATCTAGAGATGAATATACAATAGCATTATAGGAGTGAAGCATCTAGAGATGAATATTATAATATAACATGGGAGTGAAGCATCTAGAGATGAATATACAATAGCATTATGGGAGTGAAGCATCTAGAGGTGAATATACAATAGCATTATGGGAGTGAAGCATCTAGAGATGAGTATAAAATAACATCATGGGAGTGAAACATCTAGAGATGAATATACAATAGCATTATGGGAGTGAAGCATCTAGAGGTGAGTATAAAATAACATCATGGGAGTGAAACATCTAGAGATGAATATACAATAGCATTATGGGAGTGAAGCATCTAGAGGTGAGTATAAAATAACATCATGGGAGTGAAGCATCTAGAGATGAGTATAAAATAACATCATGGGAGTGAAGCATCTAGAGATTAATTTACAATAACTTCATGGGAGTGAAGCATCTACGGATTAATTTATAATAACATCATGGGAGTGAAGCTTCTAGAAATGAGTATAAAATACCATGGGAGTGAAGCTTCTAGAGATGAGTATAAAATACGATGGGAGTGAAACAGCTAGAGATCAATATAAAATAACAATAGCATATATCATTATGGATAATGAAGCAACAGAGTTAAAATAATAAGTCATAATGAATCATGAAAGCAAGATACTGGAGATGTTAAATCTTATGGAACCAATGATTGATTGGAAATGGGGAGAAACAACATTTGATGTTGACTTTAAAATAAAATAAAACGTTAAGTACAAAGCTTCAAGATATAGCTGTTAATGGTTTCCTTTATTGCACACCAGCAGCACTGCAGTTATTTCACTTCCATTTAGCTGTTAATGAGACAAGGTGATGAAAATATATAGTAGTATAAAATGTTGAAACAATTTCTGAAATCTTGAGATAGTTTTTGTGTATGCAGTCTTGACAGCTCAGACTGTTGGTGATCTAGTTAGTTTGGATAACGTTTGTCATTGAAGCAGAACATTTCTGGATATCAGAGTTGAAATTTATCACCTGTTGATATAAGCAAAGATCAAAGATTCTCCTTTCATGTATTTCAATTAAATTATAAGTTAGAAGCTCACCTGCAGGTATTTCAGTGAGTTACATCACATGTAAGGAAGTGTTTGGGCACTGTCTCCCTTGTCAAGATTTGATGGAAGTAACGCAGTAGTTGGTTGGCTGATTTTTTTAATATGCAGAATTTGTTCTCAGGTGCAAACACACTCCTGTCTATCCAACTGTAAATGAGTACCTGAATAGCAGAGTTGTTGAAGTTAGATAAATGTAGATGAAGTAAACATTCAGGCAGCTTCACTTCCAATTGCTGAGGTTATTCTGTGAATCACCAAAAGTGGTTTCCGCTGCTTCGTTATGCCACATTCCTATTACCACTTCTAAAAAACTTGTGCGGTGAAAAAATATTTGTTATAATTTTATTTTATTATTTTTTTTTTTGGGGGGGGGGGAGATTTAGGCATATTTACCTTTACTAATTTTATCTTTACAAATTTTACCTTCAATTAAATCCTTCAAATTATCTCCAACAACTTAAAGTTTCTATTAATGCTATTTAATCTACACTTGAAACTGAATGATCTTGGTGGTTTTATGTGATTCCACTGACAGCATCAATTACATATTTTATTATGGTTATCTTTAACCTAACAATAAGTGTTCGGAGATAAAAATCCTTTTGGTGGAATATAACAATGAAACTAGCATGCAATTGTATTTTTCTTATGTTTACATTTGAGAATGAATTTTGCAAACACACCATTTTATTATGGCTACATAGGAAAAAAATGGCAACTATCTGTGGTTGAGTTTTTATGTTTGGGTGGTGAACTATTGAGTATTTTAAGCCTACTTTGACAGTGAGGACGCAGGTTTGAATCATCCCATGTATAGTTTATTTGTTATATTTGAATGTATCAGAAACAAATAAACACAACACACGTAAGGAGAGGAAAAAAAAGATGAGTATTAAGAGTCTGTTTTACTTGTTTGTCTGCAGTTTTGTGTCTACAGATGTTAACCAGATTTGTTAATTGTGGCTGCAGCAGCAGCCAGATGTGGAAATTTGTGACTACACTTGGTATACAGATTGGATAATTGTGGCTGCAGATGGTATACAGATTGGATAATTGTGGCTGCAGATGGTATACAGATTGGATAATTGTGGCTGCAGATGGTATACAGATTGGATAATTGTGGCTACGGATGGTAGCCAGATTGGATAATTGTGGCTGCAGATGGTAACCAGATTGGATAATTGTGGCTGCATGTGGAGCCAGATTGGATTAATATGGCCACAGATGATAACCAGATTGGATAATTGTGGCTACAAATGATTACCAGATTGGATTAATGTGGCTACAGATGATAACTAGATTTGATAATTGTGGCTACAGATGATAACCAGAATGGATAATTGTGGCTACAATTTACAGAATTTATATAATTTGTTTATTTACATACAGCAAAAGACACAAACTATAATATAAACTTTGGCCAGAGTCACGTAACTCCATATTAATACACACAAAATGGCATGTAATATAGCAGCAAAAGATGAGTGGTTCTAAAACTGTATATACAAATGTATATAAAAATTACTTCTAAAATGTGCAAATAAAATGTAAAGAGAAAACCTTGAACAACACACCCCAGAGGTGCTAAACTTGAACAACATACCCTAGAGATGGGGAAACTTGAACAACACACCTCAGAGGTGCTAAACTTGAACAACATACCCTAGAGATGGGGAAACCTGAACAACACACCTCAGAGGTGCTAAACCTGAACAACACACCTCAGAGGTGCTAAACTTGAACAACATACCCTAGAGATGGGGAAACTTGAACAACACACCTCAGAGGTGCTAAACTTGAACAACATACCCTAGAGATGGGGAAACCTGAACAACACACCTCAGAGGTGCTAAACCTGAACAACACACCTCAGAGGTGCTAAACCTGAACAACACACCTCAGAGGTGCTAAACCTGAACAACACACCTCAGAGGTGCTAAACCTGAACAACATACCTCAGAGGTGCTAAACCTGAACAACACACCTCAGAGGTGCTAAACCTGAACAACACACCTCAGAGGTGCTAAACCTGAACAACACACCTCAGAGGTGCTAAACTTGAACAACACACCCTAGAGATGGGGAAACTTGAACAACATACCCTAGAGATGGGGAAACCTGAACAACACACCTCAGAGGTGCTAAACTTGAACAACACACCCTAGAGATGGGGAAACTTGAACAACACACCCTAGAGATGGGGAAACTTGAACAACACACCCCAGAGGTGCTAAACCTGAACAACACACCCCAGAGGTGCTGAACAACACACCCCAGAGGTGCTGAACAACTCACCCCAGAGGTGCTAAACTTGAACAACACACCCTAGAGATGGGGAAACTTGAACAACACACCTCAGAGGTGCTAAACTTGAACAACATACCCTAGAGATGGGGAAACCTGAACAACACACCTCAGAGGTGCTAAACCTGAACAACACACCCCAGAGGTGCTAAACCTGAACAACATACCTCAGAGGTGCTAAACCTGAACAACACACCTCAGAGGTGCTAAACCTGAACAACATACCTCAGAGGTGCTAAACCTGAACAACATACCTCAGAGGTGCTAAACCTGAACAACACACCTCAGAGGTACTAAACCTGAACAACATACCTCAGAGGTGCTAAACCTGAACAACATACCTCAGAGGTGCTAAACCTGAACAACATACCTCAGAGGTGCTAAACCTGAACAACACACCTCAGAGGTGCTAAACCTGAACAACACACCTCAGAGGTGCTAAACCTGAACAACACACCTCAGAGGTGCTAAACCTGAACAACATACGTTTCCAATGGATCGCAGGGGGCAAAACACGGCCCATCATAATTTGCTCATAAATTCAGAAAAACCTGATTGAAGGGATTTAGATACTAGAAGTCGATGTAGCATTGAGGCTCAGCATTTGTCACACACTCAAAAATAGACCCTTTAAAATCATCTGTCAGGTCCATTCGTTGAATAAGGGGAAAAAAAGGTTGCTGTCAGTGAGTTATAACTAACATTTGGCATCAGAATCAGAGCTGACGAGGCTATCTGAGCAGTTATGAGTTGTCGTATGTGCAGTGAGGATGATCCTTGGACATATATATAATTTTGATTGTTTCTGAGTGGCTCTCATGCTGTCTGGTTGTGGCGTTTTGAACTCTTTAGTCATGACTTTTCTTCCTCTTTTATTATTTAGCTGTTCTTATCCACATTTGGCATTGTTGTTGTTGGGGTCATCATCACTGTACACCGGACGAAGCCATAGCTGCTCCGGTATCCTCTATCCCTGGAGAATCCTGACCTACATGCACGAACTCCGTACCACAGTTTAGGATCCACGCTGTGGGTAGGTTTCTACTGACAATATCTGCCCAGGCAACAGTCATATTTATGGTTTACTTTTTCGACCTTAACCTGAAAAAGGTCATTTAACATGCGGGAGTTCACACGGGTAAAAAAAAAGTAAAAAGTAAAGTGCCCCGTCACGCCAAGTGGAATTATAGGGAATATGGTTTAGTGACCATACATTTTACAGACCATCGGCACATGAGTTTTGGAGTAATTTGGTCGGTATTACGCCCGTGTCACTTTACTTTCCCAGAAAAAAATCCGGTACCCATTAAAGGCTGGGTGAACCCGGATGCCGTCGGTTGGGATCGAACCCTACCTCTTGTCCTTTGTAGTCCAGTTTACTAACCACTGAGCTATCGCGGCTCAGTTCACACGGAACCTCCTGTTTATTACTGTTATCCGAGAGGGCTAGACATCGAATCTCACTAGCGTCAGAGTAACGTCTTAAAGAAACCACGGATTTTTTCCCCCCTATTTTAAAAAAAAAAAAAATCACACCTTCTGGTGGGCTTTGAACCTGTGTCTTTTCTGTCTTTGAGTCCGGCGTCCTACCTATGGACAGTCTACTCAGCTTCCATTTGACACTAGTAGCAGTGTTGGGGGGGGGGGAGATCTTAATCATCAATAAATACAGTTATTGAAGACAACGAAAAAATGTGACAGCTTTAAATTTAAAAAGATGGAGAAGTGAACATAAAAACACGATTAGATGCCACAGAGATGAGATTTCTCAGAAGATTGTTGAAAGTTCCATGGACAGCTAAAAAGACCCAACGAGGAAATTCTCAAAGAGGCCAACACAAAAATGGAGCTCTTAAGAAATATCAGAATGAAACAATCAACATTTTTCGGTCACATCATGAGAAGAGGAAAGTTGGAATACCTGGTTACAACTGGCAAAATAATGGGAAAGAGAAATAGTGGATTACAAAGAGGGAGAATACTAGATAGCTTGGTGTCATGACATAGAAAAAAGAAAACAACATAATTGATACGATGCACGGTGGATAGAGAATTGTGGAAGGACAAGATCGCTTACGCTAACTGGTATGGCACATAATGATGACGATAATATAAGTAATGGTAGTCTTAAAAGACGAGATTTAACACAAACGGATTGTACTTGTATATGTTATATTGTAAGCTTAAGAGTCAATGCAGCTGGAGGTCCACGCCTGGGAGTCATGACCCAGGTGGGCTCAACTCCCTTAGTGTTGATAAGCTAAATGGCCTTTGAATGGCTACTTCCTCGACGGCGGGTTCTTCGACTTCTGGTGATCAGATTGCCTTTTGTTGCGAAGCTCAGTATGAGTTTCCTGTAACTGTTAACGGCAAAAAAGCTGAGACGAGTAGATTTGTTTTAAATATATAAGCACTAGATAGCACACTAACAGCAGATGGTATGTTTCTGATGGATGTGAAAAGTTCAATCACACAGGACAAGAAAGTTTGTTTCAAATTAAAAAGATGTGTTATGCAACAAATCATTATCACTGATAGTCTGAATAAAAAAAAAAGTTTTACTGTGTTACATCGAAACTGCTGCTTTATGGTAGTAAATCATGGACAGCTGAGTAACCAGAGATAAAATGCCAGGTAGAATCAGGTGAGAATTTTTGTTTGTTTGAAGAATGCTTAACGGCATATTTGACCTGCAGCGAGGAGGTACTGAACGATACGGGCAATAAGGATAAGATTATAAAACAAATTTGGAAAAGGTAGTCCAGATTTGTGGGCCATATGAAGAAGCTGGTTGAGATACTTAGTGCCAACAGGAAAAATATTGTGTAATACACAACATGCCCTTTTCTGGAATCCTCAAAGAAAAAAAGACAAAGAGGAAGACCAAAATATTCTTGATGAAGACAGAAGCAGACGTGAAGATGACGCGGAAGACATGGAATGAACTTAAAAGAATGGTAAGAAACAGTACGGCTTGAAACGTTTGTTGAAGACCCATGCTCCACAGGGAGCTGAAAGGTAGAAGAAGAACCGGAAAATTAGAAGGCTGGAGAAGTAGAGGTAGACAAAGTAAAAGATGCTGGATGGTTTGATGCGTGGCACGGGAAAAGATCAACTGTGGAACTGTTGCACAGCGCACGAGATCAATGGTTGTGAAGAAACTTGATACCCTATGCACCTCGGCGTGGCTTATGATTAATAAGAATACAGTTATATATAGTACCCTCCTTTAACATGTATTTAGATGCTACATGTTTGTTCTGTAATATTGGAGCTAACTGTCTAATCGCTTGGTTTGGTTTGATGTTGTCAATCTCTGTATTTTCTCATTGGATGAGATGGCACTTCCATAGTAGTTATGATCTCTTGTGGTAGGCCGGTCGTTTGCTGCAGTTTGTTGTTTTCAGTCAAGATCTGTGCTAACAATCAAGACGATCTGTGCTTCGTTTTCTCTTATGACTACAGTAATGACTAAAACGTAACAATGTACAGAAATAGTTTTTTTTTTAATTGAGTCTTGTTGTGAGACCGCTCTGGAGATACGATATCTTCATATTTTAATTCTGATGTTATTCTGTACAAATCATCATCATTGGGTGCCTTCTCCGCATCGAAGGTTGGCTACCATGGAGCGCCATTCCACTCTGTCGTTTGCTTTGATGGTGCAGATTGTCATAGGCTGACTTGTTCATCTTTTGATGTTACTCGTCCATGTTAGTCTTGGTCTGCCTCTGCCTCTTTTACCTTGTATTTTCCCCTCTAATATTACTTTTATTAGACTGTTGTGTCTTTTAACATGACCCAAAAATTTCATTTGTGTTTAGTAGTTCTTTTTTCACCCTTAGTCGTTCTAAAACTTCCTCGTTTGTTTTCTTTTCTTTCCATCCAATTCTACCTATTCTTCTGTAAATCCACATTTCAAAAGCCTAAATTTTCTGTTCTGTTTTCTGGTCTAATGTCCATGTTTCTGCACCATACAGGAATATTGAGAAGATGTAACATTTTGCTATTCTTAGTTTTAGCCCTGTTGTTATTTGTTTTGATGTTAGTATATTTTTCATGGCATTGAAATTACTTTTTGCCATACCTATTCTTTTATTTATTTCAGTTGTACATTTTCCATCACTGGTTATAGTATGTCCCAAGTAGTTGTGTACAAATGGTTATAGTATGTCCCAGGTAGTTCTGTACAAATACACATTAGATATCAATGGTGCTGGAGAAAAAAAATAAATTGCCACGGAAGCCAGCAGGAACGTGATTTGAATACAATTTCTGCAAAAACAGACTAACACCGAGGAGGGCCCCAGACCACAACATTTGTTTGTTTTCATAGTCTTTCCGCTTGATTTGATGAATTTACCGAAGGCAGGAAGTAGTTAACTCTTAGTCCACCGTGCTACTGTTGACGTACTTCCAGAACAGCGGGTGAGCAACGCCGAACTCATTCATCAATATGATCTTGGAATATAATCCAGTGCTCCGATTGCAACGTGCATTGTCCGTTTATTCATCGTTGTGGATCTTTTCGACCCACCGAATGGTGGATCCATCCAACAAGGTAAAAATAGCTGACTTATCAACCAAAGTAATCGTTGAAACTGCTCTATCACGTCTTCATCTGCTTTTGTCCAACACTTATTTCTATTCGTTATTCTTAAAAGGGCGTTAAATGGGCGCAGTTTCGTTGCGCCGTGCTCTATTGCATCCCGTGGTACCTGCGCATTGAGGTACCAATGCATTTGACTTTAACGTTAAATATGTGGACATCAATTTTGTCTTCTCTTTGTTATTGTTAGAAAGATATCTGCTGGTTTTCATTTATTAGTTTGTGTGTGTAGTTTTGTGCTCATTTTATTTTGTTATTGAAAAGAAAAGATCACGAGCCAAACAAGTGAATGAATAACAAATAAACATGGGGCATTCTGTGAGGGAGCCGCGATCGCTCAGTGGTTAGTGAACTGGACTACAGCGGACAAGAAATCGGGTTCGATCCTGATCGACTGCTTCCGGGTTCACCCAGCATTAAATGGGTGCGGGATTTTTTTCTGGGAAAGTAAAGCGGCATGGGCGTAAAACTGACCCAACTACCCTAAAAATCATGTGCTAAAGGTCTATAAAAATTATGGTCACTAACATCATATTCCCTATACATTATTTGGCGTGACGGGGCTCTTTATTTAAAAAAAAAATTATATATTCTGTGAAGAGGAGCCTCGGTGGCTGAGTTATTACAGTGCTCGCTTTCTAATCAGAAGGGTTCCTGTTCGATCCCCAGACGTGGTGAATATTTTTTCTAAGCGACAAGTCTCTGGGGTTCACCCAGCTTTTTAAATTTGTACCAGCAATTTTTCTGGGAAGTAAAGGCGGTCTAGTTTGATACCTAGCTGTGGTTATGGATAAATATGGCCACTAGCAGCATATACATAAGTAATCTTATTACACCTAGTCAGGCGTAGAGAGAACTTTTGCTTTTTTATTCTGTGAAGAATAGCCACAATTCTCGTGAAATGGAGAAACTTTGATGTTACCTTAACCCCTAGATTACGATACTGTAGTAAATATTATTGCAGGAAAACACAAATTTTTCAAAATTTGACAATTTGCCGTCTTTACATATCCACCACCACACCCTTTTTTCCCCCCTCCGTGTACCATTCTAGTTACTACTTTCGGAGACCCTTGAGTGTTTGATTTGTTTCCTTTATTTATTATTATTTTTTTGGGGTTAGATTTCGTGAGATACGATCTTACATAATGATAAAAAAAATTGTCAATTTTCTAGAAATTGATCAATTTTCCTTTTTTTCTGACAGTGACCTGGAAAATTTCCTCGGTCCTCGGCCCACATCAAAAAACGTTTTGTAACTCCGGAAACACAGCGAATAATGCTATGAGGGAGCCAAACATACTGGCGGACTTATGGCGTCTGTACCGATAGACATTGTAACACGTCCGACTCCTGAAGTCAAATTCAGGTCATACATCAACCAGAGACAGGAAATTCGAGTTCCCCGTGTCTGTCCTAGTGTAAACACACAGCTGTGTATCAACAAGTTCAAAGAAAACACTATTTTTAGAGCTCCTAATGTTACAGTTACGTGGTAGTAATTTTTAAGACGGTATCGTAAACAAGTGAGTCACAGATCAACATCGTAACCTAGGCATTGGTGCCCACTAATTGTTTTCTTTATTAGTGACAAACACTTTGCAGGAATAGTCAGTCTGCACATACTCGAGACAAACTGCTGCTGGCGATTGAGCGGCTATGGGAGTGGGCTGCTCTGAAACTGATTCCATGAATAGCACAGAATAGAGTGTTGTTGTGACCAGCGAAACAAAGAGGAATGTTGTATAGTAAGTAAATAACCATCAAACTACAGGAACCATGAATACGCGCATACTTCAAAGTGACATAACACATATGAATTAGACCACAGTGCTGTGATGTTAATACCAGCCCGCAATGAACGATTTATTTTGAATTCAAGAACACAATATCATTCTAAAGCTGATAGGGCTAAACATCCCACTGCACATTTTTTTCCCAATTAAAACAAATAAAATAATTTTTTACAAAAGTAAAGAGCCCCGTCACGTCAAGTGATGTATAGGGAATATGGTGTTTGTGACCATCATTTTTACAGACTTTCGGGACATGATTTTTGGGGTAATGTGTTAAACATTACGCCCGTGCCGTTTTATTCCCAGAAATAATATGGTAGCCATTAAAGGTTGGGTAAACCTGGAAGCCGTCTTCTTCTTCTTCTTCTTTCCTTCCTCATCTGCCTTTCAGCGTCGAGGGGAGATATAATTTGCGGTCTTTTGCTCTTCTGTTCGCCTCTGCTGCTGTTATGTTTCCTAGTGCTTCTAATATTCCATCGATCCATCTTTTTCGTGGTCGACCCTTGGGTCTGTTGTTCTCACAACGTTTGTTGAAGGCTCGTTGTGTTGTGTTTTGTTCTTTCTGCCTTGTCACGTGGCCGAACCATTTTATCTGTTGTTTCCTTATATATTCTATGGCTGGGGCTATTCCTAGCTTTTTTCTCAGTTCTACATTTCTGATCTTATCTCTCAGACTGTTTCCTGTCATTCGTCTAACACATTTCATCTCTGTAGAGGTTATTTTTCTTATTGTTCTTGCATCTAGAGTCCAGGTCTGGCATTGGTAGCACAACGTTGGAATGAAGATTGTATTGTATAGTGCTCGTTTTGCCTCCAGAGTTATTTCCTTGTTGGACAATAGTGGTGATAACTGTCCGATGATTTGACAAGCTTTGTTGCATCTTGATTCTATCTCTGCTGTTTGGGAATTGTCGTTTGTCATTAGACTTCCTAGGTATTTGAATTCCTCTACTTGTTTTAGTTGTCTTCCTTCTATAGTTATGTTGATGTTCTGTTTATTTTTGGCGACATTCATGACTTCTGTTTTACATTCATGACTTCTGTTTTGATCGGAAGCCGTCGATCAGGATAAACCCTACCTTTTGTCCTTTTAGTCCAGTTTGGCCATGAACGAACGGAAGTAAATATAAAGGATAATGGAGAAGGACCAGAAATACTCAGAGAAGAAGTGGAAGATGTCTTGCGCCACATGAAAGCAGGCAAAGCTCCTGGACCAGATAATATAACTAAAGAAGAGATTGAAACCATGGGTGATTTTGGAATAGAAATAATAATAAAAATTCGGGCGCACTTCATCAGTGCATGAATGGCACACCACGACACAGAGGTATACCAGACTTTCAGAGCACAGGCCAGATATGGCACAAATCTGATGAGAGCAAAGGGAAGGCCCTACTTGCCCGCTACATTGAGCAGACGGACCAAAGAAATGAGGCTGTAAGAATGAGGAAACGGGGATCTTTGTCAAATTTGTGTAAGGATGTAGGGCTGGAAGAAGATCTCACAATCACAACCGATACCATTCGCACGACACTTAAAAGGTCACACAACACTGCTCTTGGTCCAGATGGTGTTCGGTATGATGACATAGGCGATTTAGCTGATGACGACTTGACAACACTGGCCAATGAGTTTAATGCCAGTATTCGGAGTGGCTACACAGCTACTTACTACCGCTACCGAAGCCAAACAAGGACCATTCTCAGATCAGTGCCTACAGAATCATCACAATGCAGAACACTGCGGGCAAGCTGCTGGAGAAAATAGTTGCCCGTGTCCTCACCTGTCGCCTTGAACAGAAACACGTATTCCCATCCACACTCGGAGGTTATAGATATAACAAAGAGACATGGCTCAATGCGGCAGTATTTGCCTATGACGTCTTCGAAGGCTTCCACAGACGAGAGGAGACATGTGCTGCTGCTATAGATCTGGAGGATGCATACAACAGGGTACCATTTGAATATCTCATGCATATGCTTCTCAAACTGGCGGTGAACCCCTTCCTCATTAGATGGATCGCCGCGGCACTGTTTCAAAGGAAGGTGATACTCAGATGTGGAAGTTGGTCTTCCGAGCTAACATCCATTTGTCCTGGGCTGCCACAAGGCTCACCATTGTCACCTGTTCCATTTAACGTGTACACAATAACGATCACGGCCCAACAGCTGGATGGGAGGGGAAGAACTATGACTTTTGCTGATGATATTTTGGTATATCGACAGGGAAGAGACAGACGGGGAATCGCCTCCACAATGCAAGACGAACTCGATCGCATTTCTTCCTGGTGTGGGGTTTCAGGTGCCTTGGTTAATCCTAATAAAGCATCAGTTTCATGGTTCTCCCTTAACAATCATATCGTTAATACGACCACACCGGTAGTACGAATGGGAGCTGATGAGGTGACCAGGGACAAGTTGATGACATACCTCGGAGTTAAGTTTGATCGCAGCCTGTGTTTTCGGGACCACGTCGACCATGTGATAACAAAATCCCGCAAAGGATTAGCCGCCTTGAAGGTCATGGCAGCTGCCAACATCGAGCAGAGGCTACTTACTCTTCTGTTCCAGGGATTAGTCCTCGCACCAATCGAGTATGCCCTGGCCATTCTTACTGTCAGTACGACTCAAATTGATAGGCTGGAGAAAATACAAAATGAAGCCATGCGCATTATCCAGGGATGTACGAGGGACACTCCCTGTTTAGCAATGAGGTATCTTCTTGACTTTCCAACCATGGATGACAGAATCAAGATCTGGAGAGCACGAGCATACCTGAAGATTAGTACAGATACAGAGCATCCATTGCACCACGTGCTCAACACAGAGAAAGGTACCAGGCTAAAAAGAGGCAAATCATGGGTGGGCCGAGCAAAAGATGTCATCAAACAGGTCTGTAGGCTTACCAATATCAGCGTTGGTGAGGAGTGGATACCGGTGCCTACGTCATTCAAGGGGACTTTCTCATGTATTGTCACACTCGACAGGAAAAGTAGGGAACAGAACCCGGTCGTGGTTAATGCTGAGATCAACGGTCTCATCTGCGATAACACCGATGAGAAAGATGCAGTCATCTATACAGACGGATCTGTAAAACGACACGAAAGAAGTGCATGGGCATTTACAGCACGCTCGGCAGGCAGAATAGCCAAGGAAGACAGTGGTGCATACGCCATGACCACGAGTAGCATGACAATGGAGGTGATGGCAGTGACCAAGGCATTCAAATGGTTAGAGTCACAAGACTACATCCACGCATGTATACTGAGTGATTCGATGAGCATGATAAAAAAGTGGAGGCGGGCTTTGTACGCATGCAATGAGTAGAGTCGTTGAATAAATCCAAAATACGTAAGGTCACCTTTGTCTATGTCCCTGAACATGCGGGAGTACGGGGAAATGAGAGAGCGGACAGGTTGGCTAGCTGCGCTGTCGTTGAGGACGGGCAACCGATGGATCGGGCGGACATCATCAATGCCCTTCGAGATGTGGGAAGAGCACAGGACTTCGACAAACACAGATCAACGTCACTTCTTCGGATGATGGAAATGGGAGTTAAGATGGGCACGGCCAGAAATGATAAACTTGGTGGCCGTGTAAGAAGACTTATCAACCAACATAGAACTGGAGTCGTCAGTCGCTGGACACTGAGGGAATTGCTGAGGAGGGGATCTGAGCACCTATGGACATGTTCGGAGTGCAATGATGATGACCCGCAAATAACTCAATAATAAAAATATTGAATGATATATACAACAGCGGATATATACCAGACGACATGCTCAAATCAATATTCATAGCCCTACCAAAGAAATCGGGTGCGATTGAATGCGATGATCATCGCACAATAAGCCTTATGAGTTATATGACTAAGATATTACTAAGAATCATCATGCGAAGAGTGCGAAACAAAATCAGTCCACAAATTAGCGATGAACAGTGTGGTTTTGTTAGAGATAAAGGAACAAGCAATGTCATTTATATCATAAGATCTTTAGTAGAAAGAGCCATAGAGGTGAAAACAGGTCTATACCTATGTTTCATAGATTACACCAAGGCATTTGATAAAGTAAAGCACCAAGAAATAATCAAAATTTTAAAAAGCATAAACGTAGACAGCAAAGATCTAAGAATAATAAAGAACATGTACTGGCAATATACAGCGGCCATAAGAACTGGAAACCAATTGGGAATGTTTCAACAAATAAAACAAGGTGTTAGACAGGGTTGTGTGCTGTCACCAGATTTGTTTAATATTTATAGTGAGATTATTTTAAGATCCATAAGGGACATGCCTGGAATAACAATTGTAGGTCATAATATAAATAATCTAAGGTATGCTGATGATACAGTCTTAATCGCTAAGAGTGAAAATGAGTTACAAGAAATGTTGGACATTATAGTGAAAGAAAGCAAAAATAAAGGACTCAGCCTTAATAGCAAAAAGACAGAGGTAATGGTAACAACAAAGAAAAAAGACATCACCTCAGTGCAAAATAAAGACAAGTGGAACAATATTAAAACAGGTCAATGAATGTAAATATTTGGGAACTTTGTTAACCTCAGACGGAAGATGTATAAAAGAGGTGATTTGCAGAATGGTTCAGGCAAAAGCAGCTTTCCGAAAAATGAGGAAGATACTATGCAATCCATTTTTGACAATAGAGACAAGAAAAAGAGTTCTTAAATGTTATGTAGAGCCAGTCTTAACATATGGATGCGAATCATGGACAATAGAACAAAAGGCAAGAAAATCACTGGAGTCTGTAGAAATGTGGTTTTACAGAAGAATGTTGAGAGTACCATGGACAGCTAAGAAGAGTAATGAAAATGTTCTGAAAGAGGTCAAAGCAAAAAGAGAGCTAATTTCCAATATTAGGAAGAAACAATCATCATTTTTTGGCCATGTAATGAACAACTGGAATGTATTATAACAACTGGAAAAATTGAGGGACGAAGAGATAGAGGGGAGCAAAGAGAAAAAATAACAGACAGCTTAAGAGAATGGCTTGACAGAAGGCCAACAACAGAAATGATAAATAGCTGCCGAGATGGAAGGTTGTGGAGAGACATGATCACCTACGCCAATAGGCCCGGTACTTGATGATGATGATGATGATGATGATGATGAGTCCAGTTCACTAACTACTGAGCTTTCGCGGCTCCCTAACAACAGATGTAGTGGGATATTGTTTCCATGACTAAGCTTGAAAAATTGATTTGTTCAATTTTATTATTTTATCAGTTGAGGATTCGACCATAGCAGCGTCAAGATACGCCCTAGACCGACACTACGCCTAAAAGGGAAGCGACTCAAAGAACAAGCAATTCATCTTTAGGCATCAGATTATCTTTCCAGTCATCCTTTCTCTTTGACGCTTCAAGACAACAGATGGGTACAAGAAAGAAGAGGCCCATTCTTTGTAACTAAAGATACCAGTTAAAAGAAAAAGAGAACTGTATAACTGTTACGCCTCAAGTGTGGCTGTATTGATGCCCTTACTTACAAAAAAAATAATAAAGCATTGGCGCTTATTTGAGTAATGTGTTCAGCACTACATCAAGCAGCCTTTCTTTTTCAATATAATCCCGGATGCTATTTAATGCTGAGAACGTAGATGTCGATCGGAGGATCGAAACGGCTCTATTTTCCACACAAGACACGATCAGTCCTCACATGTTTGAGTCGGCTTCACGACTGATCAATTAAAGGTAAAAAATGTACACTTAAGGTTCTTTTTACTGAAATTCATTTTCTAAACGTTTACATCGATTATACATTAAACGGGGCGCTATAAGATGCGGAAAATCGATTTCTAAATCGGCCAGATTTCTGTAGATAATCTACAGATAATAAGGTCGAGACGACCCCAGCAGCTAACATATATCAAACATGACGTATTTCAAATACATATTTTGAAGGAAAAAAAGAGAAAGTAATTTCACTTTAATTTGTTTTAAAATACAGTCATTTGAACGTAATACATTAAAAAATATACAATAATTTCAATCTTGTTTATTTGAAAGCTCTCTGAATACTATGTTGTGTCCTTGTACGGTTATTAGAAAATTGAAGAAGAAAAAAACAAATCAAGAAATGAAAATATTAAAGGAATTGTTTTTTAAAGTGCAGATTGTCATAACAAACATTTGTAATGAGAAATAAGCGAGGTATGTTATGAAGTAGCAGCTGGGGTTTGATTATAATGTGGTGCTTCGTGTTCTCGCTTTTATCTTTCAAGTCTTTTACCGCTGGCAACACGTTCATTGGAGCCGCGATAGCTTAGTTGTTAGTGAACTGGACTACAAAGGACAAGAGGTAGGGTTTGATCCCAACCGACGGCCTTCGGTTCACCCAGCCTTTAATGGGTACCGGATTTTTTTTCTGGGAAAGTGAAGCGGCACGGGCGCAATACCGACCACATTACACCAAAAATCATGTGTCGAAGGTCTGTAAAATTTATGGTCACTAACACCATATTCCCTATGCGCCACTTGGCGTGACGGGGGCTCTTTACTTACTTTTTTTACTTGACGTGTGCTATTTACTTTTGCTTTGCACGTTATATATTGTGTTCGCTTCTTGATCAGAAGAGTCCGTTATCTATTGAATAGTCCCCACTCCTCCTTCCTTGATTTTCAGCTTCCAGAAGCATTGAAGCATCACCACACACACACACACGCACACACGCACACGCACGCGCGCGCACACACACACACACGCACACACACACACACATTAATTTATGTTTAAAAAATGCCGCATTCTTGTGCAGTGACATTGGAACACTCTCATAAAATAACAATTAAAAATGAAGGTAATATTTCAGGCTTAGTTCAACCTCACTTGTCTTACTTCGTGTTCCCATTAGCACATAGAGATCTATCACTAGAGGTCTCAACTGCTGTTGTATTGAGTGTACCATTTGTGTGTGTGTGTGTTTACCAGATTTTACCTCTGACGAACTCCCTGGAGATTAGCAACTGAATTTTGCGAGTTAATCCGTTTTTTTCTGGCAACCATGTGCACAGGAGTTCCTCGCCGCACAGGCAGGTAACTCCGTCTTTGGAGGTACTACGTCGATGAGTAACTGACTGTTCAAGCCGGGCCTCGCTGCTGAGACCAGGGGTGGTTGCCGCAGAGAGACATCATAAATAAAAATCCAACTGGTGCAGACGGAATTTGAACCCATAACATCTCTGTCTCGAGGCCGGTGTCTTTCCTCGAGACCAACCAATCCCCCCGTCTACCTTTCAAGTTCATCCCATGGGAAGTCGTTTCTCTTCAGTTCCTAATGAACTGTCCTACATCATGTTAATAAAAAACAAAAGATTACAACTATGATCATAAACAAAGAAAATACTCAAACACTACAAGTGGATATCAAAGTTAAAGGAAAAGATTGGAGACAGTTCAGAACTACAACTACCTTGGACATACTATAACCAGTGATGGAAAATGTACAACTGAAATAAACAAAAGCATAGGAATGGCAAAAAGTAATTTTAATGCCATGAAAAATATACTAACATCAAAACAAATAACAACAGGCCTAGATTTAAGAATAGCAAAATGTTATATCTTCCCAACATTCCTGTATGGTGCAGAAACATGGACATTAGACATGGAAGCAGAACAGAAAAATGAAGCCTTTGAAATGTGGATTTATAGAAGAATAGGAAGAATTGGGTGGCAAGAAAAGAAAAATAAATGATGAAATCTTAAAACTACTAAAAATGAAAAGAGAACTGCTAAACAGAATTCAGACAAGAAGGATGAGATTTTAGGGGCATGTTAAAATACATAGCAGCCTATTAAATTAATCTTGGAAGGGAGAATACAGAGTAAAAGAGGCAGAGGCAGACCAAGACTAACATGGACGAGTAACATCGAAAGATGGACAAGTCAACTTATGACAACCTGCACCATCAAAGTGCCAATCTTCGATGCGGAGACGTACGCAATTAGGATGAACGGTTTAATGGTCAGGCTATGTTGAGACAACAAGAATCTGTTGATTGATCAAGAAAACATAAGGGAACGATGGACAGAATACATTAAAGATCTT
This sequence comes from Megaustenia siamemsis, assembly GCA_032433765.1. Lineage (NCBI taxonomy): Eukaryota > Metazoa > Mollusca > Gastropoda > Stylommatophora > Ariophantidae > Megaustenia > Megaustenia siamemsis. The sequence goes on from JAVIAB010000088.1 coordinate 28,945,673, forward strand.
TATAATGATGAACGAACAGAAGTAAATATAAAGGATAATGGTGAAGGACCAGAAATACTCAGAGAAACAGTGGAAGATGCCTTGCGCAATATGAAAGCAGCTTCTTGACCAGATAATATAACTAAAGAAGAGATTGAAGCCATGGGTGATTTTGGAGTAGAAATAATAACAAAAATATTGAATGATACCTACAACAACGGATATATACCAGACGACATGCTCAAATCAATATTCATAGCCCTACCAAAGAAATCGGGTGCGATTGAATGTGAGGATCATCGCACAATACGCCTTATGAGTCATATGACTAAGATATTACTAAGAATCATCATGCGAAGAGTGCGAAACAAAATCAGTCCAAAAATTAGCGATGAACAGTGTGGTTTTGTTAGAGATAAAGGAACAAGCAATGTCATTTATATCATAAGATCTTTAGTAGAGTGAGCCATAGAGGTGAAAACAGATCTGTATCTATGTTTCATAGATTATACCAAGGCATTTGATAAAGTAAAGCACCAAGAAATAATCAAAATTTTAGAAAGCATAAACGTAGACAGCAAAGATCTAAGAATAATAAAGAACATGTACTGGCAATAAACAGCGGCCATAAGAACTGGAAACCAATTGGGAATGTTTCAACAAATAAAACAAGGTGTTAGACAAGGTTGTGTGCTGTCACCCGACTTGTTTAATATTTATAGTGAGATTGTTTTAAGATCCATAAGGGGCATGCCTGGAATAACAATTAAAGGTCATAATATAAATAATCTAAGGCATGCTGATGTTACAGTCTTAATCGCTAAGAGTGAAAATGAGTTACAAGAAATGTTGGACATTATAGTGAAAGAAAGCAAAAATAAAGGACTCAGCCTTATTTAGCAAAAAGACAGAGGTAATGGTAACAACAAAGAAAAAAGACATCACCTCAGTGCAAAATAAAGACAAGTGGAAAAATATTAAAACAGGTAAATAAAAGTAAAGTAAAGTACCCCCGTCACGCCAAGTGGCGTATAGGGAAATATGGTGTTAGTGACCCTATATTTTACAGACCTTCAGCACATGATGAATTTTGGGGTAATGTGGTCGGTATTACGCCCGTGCTGCTTTACTTTCCCAGAAAAAAATCCGGTACCCATTTAAGGCTGGGTGAACCCGGAAGCCGTCGGTTGGGATCGAACCCTACCCCTTGTCCTTTGTAGTCCAGTTCACTAACCACTGAGCTATTGCGGCTCCCAAAACAGGTAAATGAATGTAAATATTTGGGAACTTTGTTAACCTCAGACGGAAGATGTACAAAAGAGGTGATTTGCAGAATGGTTCAGGCAAAAGCAGCTTTCCAAAAAATGAGGAAGATACTATGCAATCCATTTTTGACAATAGAAACAAGAAAAAGAGTTCTTAAATGTTATGTAGAGCCAGTATTAACATATGGATGCGAATCATGGACAATAGGACAACAGGAAAGAAAATCACTGGAGTCTGAAAAAAATGTGGTTTTACAGAAGAATGTTGAGAGTACCATGGACAGCTAAGAAGAGTAATAAAAATGTTCTGAGAGAGGTCAAAGCAAAAAGAGAGCTAATTTCCAACATTAGGAAGAAACAATCATCATTTTTTGGCCATGTGATGAGAAGAGAACAACTGGAATATATTGTAACAACTGGAAAAATTGAGGGACGAAGAGATAGAGGGAAGCAAAGAGGAAAAAAATAACAGATAGCTTAAAAGAATGGCTTGGCAGAAGGTCAACAACAGAAATGATAAATAGCTGCCGAGATCTAAAGTTGTGGAGAGACATGATCACCTACGCCAGTAGGCCCGGTACTTGATGATGATGATGATGTTGAGACAGCAGTTCAAAAGTATAATTTATTATGCAACTTGCAAAGTAAGAGAAAAGAACAAAAAAAAGAGAATATCGATCCATCCATCCATCCATCCATCCATCCATCCATCCATCCATCCATCCATCCATCCAAAACCTCCACCCACCCACCCATCCTTCCATCCATTCATCCGTTCATCCCATGACCCACCCACCCACCACCAATCCACCCATCCATCCATCCACCCATCCATCCACCCATCCATCCACCCACCCATCCATCCACCCACCCACCCACCCACCCACCCAACCACCCACCCACCCACCCACCCACCCATCCATCCATCCATCCATCCATCCATCCATCCATCCATCCATCCATCCATCCACCCAACCACCCATCCATCTATCCATCATCCATCCATCCATCCATCCAACCAATCCATCCATCTATCCATCCATCCATCCACCCATCCATTCACCCATCCATTCACCCATCCACCCATACACCCATCTATCCATGCACCCATCCATCCATCCACCCACCCATCCACCCATCCACCCATTCATCCACCCATCCATCCATCCACCCACCCATCCATCCACCCATTCATCCATCCATCCATCCATCCATCCATCCATCCATCCATCCATCCATCCATCCATCCATCCATCCATCCATCCATCCATCCATCGTCCTTCAACCAATCTTTCAGTTATTGATCTTTCCAGTCCACTGTGTCTGTTGACATGGCTGTAGTATTGTAATTTCCTATTAAGATGATGTTTATACGCCAGATCTTTTCAACGTTTAGCTCTTTTAATGTGTCTTCATTTCTTTTCCATCATACGGCCTCGAGACTGAGAGGTTGTGGGTTCAAATCCCGGCTACACCGATTGGGATTTTTATTTATGATTTCTCTCTTCGTCAACCACCCCTGGTCTCAACAGCGAGGCCCGGCTTGAAACGTCGACGGATAAAAATGTGAGTACCTCCGAAGTCGGGGTTATCTGCCAGGGAAAAAATGGATTAACACGCAAAACTCAGTCCGTAGTCTCTAGGGACTTCGTCAGAGGTAAAAGCTGGCGAACGAAAAAAAAAAAAATTCTTTTGACAATCCAAGTTTCTTTAAGGAATTGTCTGTAGCATTTTTTTTCCAAACGAACCATGTACTATAACTGTGCATAGTTTGTACCTGAATATAACATCGAAGATAACCATTTCATAAAAGAAATAAATATAATAAAAATTATGATCTAATTTGGAAGCTTGTACTTCACAACGAAACTACATGTATATAATCGCTAATGTACACATGATGACAACATTCAGCAACGATTTGAAATGTAGTTGAGGATAAGAAGGTGAAAACTTCAGTAAGAAGAAAGAAGTTATGAAAGAAATTAGAAATAAAATTGTCGTCAATTACTGTCATTTATAATTTTAAACAAATCAGTTTTCAGTGTACATTTAGGTGAGGTCTATTGATCTAACGGAATTCGTTGTGAAAATAAATGAGACGGCACGAAATGTGTGACAATGAATACGATTGGGTGATTCTATGCCGCTAGGTGTCTACGCAAATTGCTCGAAGATAATAAATGGATGTTTGAGAAGATGATGGAGAGAGAGAGAGAGAGAGAGAGAGAGAGAGAGAGAGAGAGAGAGAGAAAGTAATAAGAACGTGAATAAATATCGCGGCGTGTGCTCCGATTTCTTATGCTCAATATGTTGTTGCATTAACGAAAGACAAGCTCTTGTAAAGACTTCAAAACATAGACATCGAGGCACAATTTATTTGAGGATTCAACGAGGAAAGAGTGAAGAGTAAGGATGCACCAAGAATAGAGGGGTGAGTGTGGATGGAACTGGATCAGAGTGGAGAGTGTGGATGGATCAAGATCAGAGTGGAGAGTGTGGATAGAACAGTATCAGAGTGGAAAGTGTGGATAGAACAGGATCAGAGTGGAGAGTGTGGATGGATCAAGATCAGAGTGGAGAGTGTGGATGGATCAAGATCAGAGTGGAGAGTGTGGATGGATCAAGATCAGAGTGGAGAGTGTGGATGGATCAAGATCAGAGTGGAGAGTGTGGATGGATCAAGATCAGATAGAGGAGAGTGAGGGTACATCAATATCAGATAGTGGAGAGTGAGGGTACATCAATATCAGATAGCGGAGAGTGAGGGTACATCAATATCAGATAGAGGAGAGTGAGGGTACATCAATATCAGATAGAGGAGAGTGAGGGTACATCAATATCAGATAGAGGAGAGTGAGGGTACATCAATATCAGATAGCGGAGGGTGAGGGTGCATCAATATCAGATAGTGGAGAGTGAGGGTACATCAATATCAGATAGTGGAGAGTGAGGGTACATCAATATCAGATAGTGGAGAGTGAGGGTACATCAATATCAGATAGTGGAGAGTGAGGGTACATCAATATCAGATAGTGGAGAGTGAGGGTACATCAATATCAGATAGAGGAGAGTGAGGGTACATCAATATCAGATAGAGGAGAGTGAGGGTACATCAATATCAGATAGAGGAGAGTGAGGGTACATCAATATCAGATAGAGGAGAGTGATGGTGCATCAATATCAGATAGCGGAGAGTGAGGGTGCATCAATATCAGATAGCGGAGAGTGAGGGTGCATCAATATCAGATACAGGAGAGTGAGGGTACATCAATATCAGATAGAGGAGAGTGAGGGTACATCAATATCAGATAGAGGAGAGTGATGGTGCATCAATATCAGATAGCGGAGAGTGAGGGTGCATCAATATCAGATAGCGGAGAGTGAGGGTGCATCAATATCAGATAGCGGAGAGTGAGGGTGCATCAATATCAGATAGAGGAGAGTGAGGGTACATCAATATCAGATAGCGGAGAGTGAGAGTGCATCAATATCAGATAGCGGAAAGTGAGGGTGCATCCATATCAAATTGTGGAGGGTGAGGGTGCATCAAGGACAGAGTGAAGTGTCAAGATGCATCAACCCTAGAGAGTGAAGAGTGTCGATGGATCAAGACCAGGTTGAATCGCTGCTTAACGCTTACCAGTCGACCCAACTGACAAAGAAAGGTATCAGACTCAATAGTTGAGGAACGTTATATATGACAGCATGGCCTTGTACGGTGAAGTTTAACACTTCATTCCACCCCCGACATTTACAACTTTTCACTGTTCACCCTTTACCTTTTAAAGTACAAGATTTTAAAAAAAGGAAAATTAAAAGGAAGATTAAAAGGAAGATGCATATTTGAAGAGAGAACACGTGAAAGTAAACGGCTCAAATGTGCCAACATTCTCATTCATTATTATTATTTTTTCTTTAATTAGTTAAAACCTGTTTTCATGCCCTAATAGTGCACTTATTAATGGTGCAATTATTTCAGTAGAAAATGACACACACACACACACACATACTGGCATACGCACTATTTTAATACCAGCAGAACTATTAAACATAAACACACTCGGGCGCCATTTAATGTTTCAAGTCAGAGATCGCCATGCTGTCACTTTCCTGCACATTTTTTCCCTTTCGTTAATTTCATTATTACATTCATGCCAGTTTCATTATTACATTCTTCCCGGTTTCATTATTACATTCTTCCCGGTTTCATTATTACATTCTTCCCGGTTTCATAATTCAAATCATGTCGCTTTCATTATAACATTTGTGCCGATTCCTTGATTACATTTTTACCTGTTTCATTACTACATTTTTGTCGGTTTCACTATTACATTCTTGCCGGTTTCACTCTTACATTCTTGCCGGTTTCATTACTACATTCTTGCCGGTTTCATTACTTCATTCTTGCCGGTTTCCCTATTACATTCTTGCCGGTTTCATTACTGCATTCTTGCCGGTTTCAATTTTACGTTCTTGGCGGTTTCACTTGGACATCTTTGCTGATTTCATGATTATATTTTATTCTGGTTTCACTATTACATTCTTGCCGGTTTCACTATTACATTCTAGTCGGTTTCACTATTACATTCTTGCCGGTTTCACTATTACATTCTTGCCGGTTTCACTATTACATTCTTGCCGGTTTCGCTAATACATTCTTGCCGGTTTCACTATTACATTCTTGCCGGTTTCGCTATTACATTCTTGCCGGTTTCGCTATTACATTCTTGTCGGTTTCACTATTACATTCTTGGCGGTTTCGCTATTACATTCTTGGCGGTTTCACTATTACATTCTTGCCGGTTTCGCTATTACATTCTTGTCGGTTTCACTATTACATTCTTGCCGGTTTCGCTATTACATTCGTGCCGGTTTCACTATTACATTCTTGTCGGTTTCACTATTACATTCTTGTCGGCTTCACTATTACATTCTTGGCGGTTTCACTATTACATTCTTGGCGGTTTCACTATTACATTCTTGGTGGTTTCACTATTACATTCGTGCCGGTTTCACTATTACATTCGTGCCGGTTTCACTATTACATTCTTGCCGGTTTCACTATTACATTCTTGCCGGTTTCACTATTACAATCTAATCGGTTTCACTATTACATTTTTGTCGGTTTCACTATTACATTCTTGGCGGTTTCACTATTACATTCTTGGCGGTTTCACTATTACATTCTTGTCGGTTTCACTATTACATTCTTGGCGATTTCACTATTACATTCTTGGCGGTTTCACTTTTACATTCTTGTCGGTTTCACTATTACATTCTTGGCGGTTTCACTATTACATTCTTGGCGGTTTCACTATTACATTCATGCCGGTTTCACTATTACATTTTTGTCGGTTTCAATATTACAATCTAATAAGTTTCACTATTACATTCTTGTCGGTTTCACTATTACATTCTTGTCGGTTTCACTTTTATATTCTTGGCGGTTTCACTTTTACATTCTTGGCGGTTTCACTATTACATTCTTGGCGGTTTCACTTTTACATTCTTGGCGGTTTCACTATTACATTCTAGTCGGTTTCACTATTACATTCTTGGCGGTTTCACTATTACATTCTTGGCGGTTTCACTATTACATTCGTGCCGGTTTCACTATTACATTCTTGCCGGTTTCACTATTACAATCTTGTCGGTTTCACTATTATATTCTTGCCCGTTTCACTATTACATTCTTGGCGGTTTCACTATTACATTCTTGCCGGTTTCACTATTACAATCTTGTCGGTTTCACTATTACATTAATGCCGGTTTCACTATTACATTCTTGCCAGTTTCACTACTACATTCTTGGCGGTTTCACTATTACATTCTTGTCGGTTTCACTATTACATTCTTGGCGGTTTCACTATTACATTCTTGCCGGTTTCACTATTACATTCTTGCCGGTTTCACTTTTATATTTTTGCTTGTTTCACTATTACATTCGTGCCGGTTTTGTTTCCATATGTAGATTAGAAAAAAAAACAACTAAAGATGGACTAACATTTTTAATCCACATTTTAAAAGCATGGCTGTCTAATCATGTGATGTAGACACTGAAGTCATGGTGAAAATGATGTCATCAAGAGGGAGCAAAATGACGAGACGTCAACAACTCACATTACGTCATCATGTAATAAAGACTTCCTGTCGATATAATATGAGCCGGTACAAAAGTTGCAAGTAACGAAGCCCTGGTGTGAACTGCGACACAGAAAGGTCGAAACGCTCGTTCTAGAGAAGATGGGAAAGAGGAATCATCTCATTTGTGAAAGACAAGTTGGATGCAACACAAGCACACACAAACATTCACACACACACACATGGTGGATACAAATACAATTCTCAATTCCCACGTGTCTTCCAGAATAGACTCGCTTGTAAAATGCACTAGACAGAGTTCAGGGGTTCATTTATATAATATACGAGGAGTTTGAATTTTCGTTAAATGGTGAATGTTGAATATCGCATGCTGTTATTGTTTATTAACTGTTACTACGCGAATATTCATCCAGGGTAGGGCATGTCGACACAATGAGTTGAAGGCTAATGCTGGAATAAGAGAAATGGCTACGCAACTCATTTATCTTGGCTACTACTAAGAAAGATGGACATATATATATATATATATATATATATATGTATATATATGTATATATATATATATACATGTATATATATATATATATATGGTTATAGAAGGCCCCGGTATCACTGCAAACGAATTAAAATCCATAATTGCTCAACCGCCTGTGCCAGTGGAATCATCTGAATTACTATCTCATCTCCCAAACAAAGAAAGGTAGCTGTAGTCCCCTTCATAGCAGTCTCAGCACACGCCAAAAGACATAAGGCGAAACCGCACAAAAAGTGAACACAGCCAACTGTTTCCTGTCATACGATATCATCATTCATCGTAAACAATTGAAATATCGAAACATTATCAAAACAGATGAAACACACAGCTCACGGTGTGCACAGAGCACTTAACTCAGTAGCTCCTGCAAAAAGCCGGACTTGGAATATGAGGAAACTGCAACAAATAATAGATAAGAAGAGCGAACAAATCATAAATATTATTAAAGCCATGCATGATGGCTACATATGTGCCGTTCGTTCAGAGGAAGGACTGAGCGAATGTTTCCCAATAGAAACCGGGGTTAAACAAGGAAGTATTTTATCGCCCTTGTTATTGGGAGTTGTTATGGACTTCATAGTGAAGAAAGGCTGCACTGTTTAACATGGACATATCTCGGGAATGTATTTAGAAGAAACGAGCAGAGAATTACTAAGCAGCTCTCAAATTGGAAACATCAGGTCAGAGGAAAAGAGGACGACATCGAGAAATACTGATTCTATTCTATTCATTTTCATTGCAGTCGAGACATCTCCAAGCCCGCTCCACTGCCCGCCCCATTGTGCGCATCAGCATTTATCGAAGCGTATGCAAACTGATTGTTCCTGTAAAGTGTTGGTTATAGATACATCTGCTTTTTATATTATAACACTACGGTTAGACCAGATTTCTTTTCCACCTTTAGATTCATGTATTTCAATATATACATCATCATCATCATCAAGTACCGGGCCTACTGGCGTAGGTGATCATGTCTCTCCACAACTTTCGATCTCGGCAGCTATTTATCATTTCTGTTGTTGACCTTCTGCCAAACCATTCTCTTAAGCTGTATATTATTTTTTCTCTTTGCTTCCCTCTATCTCTTCGTCCCTCAATTTTTCCAGTTGTTACAATATATTCCAGTTGTTCTCTTCTCATTACATGACCAACAAATGATGATTGTTTCTTCCTAATATTGGAAATTAGCTCTCTTTTTGCTTTGACCTCTCTCAGAACATCTTCATTACTCTTCTTAGCTGTCCATGGTACTCTCAACATTCTTCTATAAAACCACATTTCTACAGACTCCAGTGATTTTCCTGTCTATTGTCCTATTGTCCATGATTCGAATCCATATGTTAAGACTGGCTCTATATAACATTTAAGAACTCTTTTTTTTGGTTTCTATTGTCAAAAATGGATTGCATAGTATCTTCCTCATTTTTTGAAAAAGCTGCTTTTGCCTGGGCCATTCTGCATCTCACCTCTTTTGTACATCTTCCGTCTGAGGTTAACAAAGTTCCCAAATATTTAAATTCATTTACCTGTTTTAATATTGTTCCACTTATCTTTATATATACATCATAGTGCCACCTATTCCCCTCCTATTCTCTTAAGAAATGAAGAACAAACTTAGCGATTATCTCTTTGTCCAGAGTAAGGCCACACTCAGTGCTAGAGCTGTCAGAGAGCTAGCTTATCAGCTATTTCATTACCATGTGCACCAGCGTACACTGGACATCACACACGGGTTAACGCGTTCACCACTATAGCTTGTTTCATAACTCGTGCCCAACTTTTAAAATCGATAGCTTTTTAACCGCTTGTTGTAAGTTGTTCAAAATTTGCATGTAAAGTTATAATGATTAGAACCCAACAGGGAATTTATTTCATTAAAAAAACATTTGGTTATTATTGTTGCTTATTTGATTTATATAAATTTATAACGACCCATTGATGTAGTCAAAACTTAATGTTTACAGTATTTTAAGTTAAAAATAGCGAGTAAAAATCCATACACGGTCAAATTGACGTGTTTGCACGCTTTTACCGTGGTTTTTTGACACAATTAGACACTTAGATTTTTCAAATAGATAAGATTATCCAAGAGCACAGTCATATAAGTTTGAGGCTGCCACCTTACCATGCTCATTTAAATCCAATAGAACTAATCTGGGAAAAATTAAAAGGACAAGTGGCAGATGAAAATACAACATTCAAAATATGCGATGTAAAGACTCTTGCAAATCTCGCTTTATTAAATATAGACAAAGATTATTGGGCTAAATGTGAAAACCACGTCTTAAAACAGGAAGAGGAATATTGGAAAAATGATGGTTTGTGGATTGTTCAACCCCAAACAGTTATTAATCTTTTAGACTCGTCTGATTCAGAATGAAAGTATATAGCCCCCACAATGTTGGCCCCTATATTACCTTAAATTAGTTCAACAAACGGTCCTTATCAGGACCACACAACTATGAAAATTGGACATACAGGTATACCTTGATATTATCGTCCGTCCTCGAACTGAGAAGACAATAATTTTCCTGGTGTTTTGTCTTATTAGGTTATTTCCCCATTACGGCCAAGCCTTTACCTAGTGAAAATTAATCATAGACCAGCAACTACGGTAATTTCTATTATTTAGGGGTTCACAATTTACAATTTTGACAAACATCAAAGAAATTCGCCGCTTTAAGAAAACTGCAGCTTCAAGATATTTGTTAAATATACATTTAAAGGGTCTTTTGCATTCTAATAACATTTGGAAAATGTCAACAGTTTTTAACAAACGGTTACTGAGTAATAGCGTTTTGAAGTTCGGCACGTGATTTGAAACGAGCTATAGAGCTGTATCCACTCCTGCCGTTTGTCAGTATTACTGATAATACTTCAATATACTGAGAAATACTGAATAGAACACTAACAGAAGAGACAAGGTTGGCAGGCATAGACTCACTCTCTATAATCGAACAGCTCGCCCAGAATAGAGACAATTGGCAGGAGACACTACGGGCCCTATGTGCTATCTAACGGCGTGGAGGAATCTAGAATATGGACAAGTAGCGGGAGACTCTACGGGCCCTATCTGCTGTCTAACGGCGTGGAGGAATCAAGAATATGGACAATTGGCGAGAGACTCTACGGGCCCTATATGCTGTCTAACGGCGTGGAGGAATCAAGAATATGGACAATTGGCGAGAGACTCTAAGGGCGCTATATGCTGTCTAACGGCGTGGAGGAATCAAGAATATGGACAATTGGCGAGAGACTCTACGGGCGCTATGTGCTGTCTAACGGCGTGGGGGAATCAAGAATATGGACAATTGGCGAGAGACTCTACGGGCCCTATATGCTGTCTAACGGCGTGGAGGAATCAAGAATATGGACAATTGGCGAGAGACTCTACGGGCCCTATATGCTGTCTAACGGCGTGGAGGAATCAAGAATAAAGACAAATGGCGGTAGACTCTACGGGCGCTATATGCTGTCTAGCGGCGTGGAGGAATCAAGAATAAGGACAAGTGGCGGTAGAATCTACGGGCGCTATGTGCTGTCTAACGGCGTGGAGAAATCAAGAATATGGACAATTGGCGAGAGACTCTACGGGCCCTATATGCTGTCTAACGGCCCTGGAAGGATCAAGAATAAGGACAATTGGCGAGAGACTCTACGGGCCCTTTATGCTGTCTAACGGCGTGGAGTAATCAAGAATATGGACAATTGGCGAGAGACTCTACGGGCCCTATATGCTGTCTAACGGCCCTGGAAGGATCAAGAATATGGATGTATTCTGTAATACTAAAGACAATAGGTCCGTTTCGATTCTTATCGACGACTTCCGGGTTCACCCAGCTTTAATAGGTATCGGATTTTTTCTGTGAAAGTAAAGCGGCACTGGTGTAATACCGACCACATTACACCAAAATCATGTTCTAAAGGTCTATAAAAGTTATGGTCACTAACACCATATTCCCTATACGCCACTTGGCGTGACGGGGGCTCTTGACTTTTTACTACAATAACTATTTATTGTTAAAACTGCGAATAGGTCTGTTATTTGTTTAAATTACAAAATATTATTAACTCGTTAAAATAATGGCATTTATAAATCATATATGTCTATAAACCTTTAATGAAACCATAATTACCTTATCTGCACCATTTTACATGTTTTAAAGATGCAAATTGAACAAAAGAACAAATTTTTAAAAACGTGTGGGGGAAAAAAAACCATTTCGCTTTTTATTTATTAACTTTCTCTTTAAACAGCAATAAAGGGCACTCGAGAAAGCTCGGAGAAAAACTGGTTAACTTGACGAATTCAAAAACGAGGGAGGGAAGGGAAAAAAAACCGGAACACAGAGACAGCGAAAGAATAAAGAAAGCGCCCTCGATGTCTCTTTCAGTGAGAAGGAGTAATGAAGAATGATGGAATGTTCTCAGTCAGTGGTTGCTCTCAATAGGGCAGTGTAAGGATGAAAGGGGAATAGAAGAGGGCGTGTTTGGGGACATGGAAGGCCAAATGATTCGGAGAAATTATGGGTGTGTGCATTTATAGCTGTGTGGAGGGTCTCCTGGCCAATCGGACAAGACAAGCTAATTTCGGCGTATTGTTTAAGTAAGTGTAAACGTGTAGGGGAGGGTGTGGGTGGGTGGTAGATGGAATAGAAGAGCGAAGCTATAAATGAACGCACGAGATAAATGTTCAATGAAAAGATAAATAATGACTGGATAAATAAATGAGGAATGATGGATTAATAAATTTGTGGATGATCGAATTGATTGCAGTTTGGTGAAATGCTGGATAGTAGATGTGTGTTCATAGATAGATGGATGGATGAGTTTGTAATAATTAGCGGATGATTGAAAGAATGTTGGCGAATTGAAAGCTAGATCAATTATTGAAAAAAAAAATGAATAGAAGGATGCTGAGGAATTCTATAAGTTGTTTGTGGCGTACTCTATCAAAAGCTTTGGTGTAGTCTATGAGGCATGCATATATTGGCTTGTTTACTTCTGTGTACTTTTCGATTAATGTTCTCATGCAGAACACTGCCTCTCTTGTAACATGGCTCATTAGGCTTATTGTTCTATAGTCACTGCATTAAAATGCACCATTCCATTTAGGCAATGCAATGAAAGTTGATGTTTTTAGTTAATTTGGTATGTAACTTGCATGGTGTATGTCGTTACATATGTCTGTAATCACTTCAATGCCAAAATCTTCTAGTGCCAGTATCATTTCTACCTGTATGCTGTCTGGTCCTGCTGCTTTTCCCTATTTCATTGTTTTTATAGCTTTTTCCACCTCAGATTTTAAGATTTTATAGCCTGATGTACATTTTATAGTTGGTTTCTTCTCCCTTTAATCATGAAATAGTTCTGTTATCTATTCCTGCCATCTGTCTATTATATCTTTATTGTCTGTTAGCATTTTTAATTTTTTGTCTGCAATGCATCCGCTTTCTGTGTGCTTTCCTCTTAAGTCTTGTTTTCTTTCCATAGTTCCTATTTCTATACATTTTTGGCTGAGCCAGTCTTCTTTTACCTTTTTGCACAATTTTGTGTATTTCATTATTTATTTTATTGTATTGAGCAGTGTTCTTCACTTGTCTCCTTTCTTCCATTTTTTCTAAGATGGTATTAGTTATCCATTTTTTTGTTCTTTTCTTTTTTGAGTAAGATGTCGCAAGTTTCTCGTATGTGTTTCTTTATGCATTGCCATCTGGTTGTGATTTTATCATCAGGAATTTCTCTTCTGTTTTGCTCAATTCCTTCTACTAGCAGCTTCTGATATGTGTTCGTTACTTGTATTGTATACGTTTCTTTAACATCTTTTTGATTTAAAGCTGTTATATCTAGTGGTATTGTTGATGAATTAGACTTTTGCTTGTTTCTCTTTAGTTTGATTTTCATTTTAAGATGAAGACTGATAGATGAATGAAAGGACATATAGTAGATAGGAAGAAATGAATTGATGAAGATTTATAGATGAATAAAAGGACGTATAGTATATAGGAAAAATGAATTGATGAAGATTTATAGATGAATAAAAGGACGTATAGTAGATAGGAAAAATGAATTGACGAAGAATGATAGATGAATTAAAGGACGTAAAGCAGATAGAAAGAAATGAATTGATGAAGACTGATAAATGAATGACAGGACTTACAATGAATAGAAAAATTATTGAAAGAACAGTCGAACAGATCGACTCCACATATAACCTGAACCTTCCTCTCAATTCTTATTCAATTCATCGAATGTTGAACATTTTCTAACTTCAGTCAAAAGCGAGCCATGGTTTATAATTTTAACCTAAAAAGTAACATGTTTCTAACAAAATGATTCTATTAATCTCTAAAACGTTATTATATTGCCAATAGACCGCCAAAAGTTCTCGCATTTCCACGTTCGCGGTTTTTGACAGGAGTTCATTGGGAACTTGAAGCTGGATTTGTCTCATAGAATCTTGGATTTTTTTTTCACTCGTGGATCCCTTAGAACCCCCAAGGCGTCCTCGCGTTGTTTGAACAAGAGAGTGATGACTGAAGTTATACAATTTTGTGTGGTATCCGCATTACATTTTTCTTTGTCGGCTTAGTAATAATGTGATAGAGCTCTTAGATCACTTTCATTGGTGGCTTTCATCTAACGATTATAGTGACGATTATAGATACCTTTTAGTTTAGGAGACAAATAATTAAAAAAATTAATATTATTTTGGAGGAAAACTTGCGAGGCGATAGATCAGCGAATCTTTTCAGGGGAATGTTTACATCATCATCATCATCATCATCGAGTGCCTTCTCCGCAACGAAGGTTGGCTACCATGGTTCGCCATTCTACTCTGTTTCTTGCTTTGATGGTGCAGGCTGTCATAGCTTGACTTTGTCCATCTTTTGATGTTACTCGTCCATGTTAGTCTTGGCCTGCCTCTGTCTCTTTTACCTTGTATTTTTAATACAGTAGTTAGAATTTGTTTACAACACTCGGGAAAAAAAATCACAAACAATCAACCAGAAAAAAAAATCAAAGAACAAAAGAGGGCAGCCCGAAGCAAGATCGAACCCGTACTCATCGACACAGCACCTTGTCATGAGAAACAAACGCTAGATCACTAGGCCAAATAAGCTACCTATAAAGTAGCCATTGGCGATGTCTTTCGCTCATGCGTACTCATCACTATAGCATATGGTTACGAACACTACTCGGGAATATGTTGTATGTCTGTATTTTCATATTAAGACAAGTATCTCCCGGTTAGGTTAAGGCTGAGGAGAACGCAGATGTACAATTTATTCCCGAGTTGTGTTCATAAACCTATGGTATAGGTCACGAGTACACATGCGTGAAAGACATCGCTAATGATAGCTATTTCTGTTTAGGTAGCTAAGTTATCCGGGTGGCAATGCGCTGTGTCGAGGAGTATGGGTGTCGAGGAGCCTGCTATGGGCTGTCTATTGTTCTTTATTTGTTTTTTTTCTATTGTTGATTATTTGTGATTTTTTTTCCGAGTGTTGTGAACATACTTTCCCCTGAAAGGATTCCTTTCGTAGTTTGTAGTTTTGAGTACTGGTTGCCGATGTGTGGGTCCGGGAGCTCGCTGTTTACGCCGAACCCCAGGGTTTAAAACAGTCTCTTCTCAATCCAGCTGAAAAAAAAGAAGAGAGATTTGGGTTTCGCTTCTTTAGCAAATCTTTGTAGTTCGATTGGTACACCATCAGGGTCTGTCGCTCTGCCCACTAGTGTTGTCATTAAGGCTTCATTTATTTAAGATTGTGTAGAACTTTTTGTTCGATTTCCATCTTGTCATTAAGACTTCATTTATTTAAATTTTGAAGAATTTTTGTTTCGATTTTCTGTCTTGTCATTATGGGTCAGTTCACAGTCACATGTTCTAGCAGGCATATCGAACTGTCTATTGAAGCATCTTTACATCTTGCTAACAATCAGAGCCGGATTTCAAACTCAGCTAAATAAGTTACAGCTTAGGGCCTCACAATCCAAGGAGGGCTCAAACGTCAAATTTGTTTTTGTTGTAACTTATGATAGAGACGATTTAGTGTTATCTTTCTTTAACAAAAGCCTCAACGTTTCATTGAGCTTAGCAAGGTTAAGACCATCGCCGAGTGTTAATTGGGATCTGCTAACATTAATTCTGGTTTCATTATCTCTGACTAATGCATTGAGTTTTTGGTTGAGACTAAATACTGTTTGGATCTTTCTAACATTAATTCTGGTTTCATTATCTCTGACTAATGCATTGAGTTGTTGGTTGAGACTAAATACTGTTTGGATCTTTCTAACATTAATTCTGGTTTCATTACCTCTGACTAATGCATTGAGTTGTTGGTTGAGATTAAATACTGTTTGGATCTTTCTAACATTAATTCTGGTTTCATTATCTCTGACTAATGCATTGAGTTTTTGGTTGAGACTAAACACTGTTTGGATCTTTCTAACATTAATTCTGGTTTCATTATCTCTGACTAATGCATTGAGTTTTTGGTTGAGACTAAACACTGTTTGGATCTTTCTAACAGTAATTCTGGTTTAATTATCTCCCTTCCATTACCATCACTCACAATTTCTGTAAGGTCATACCTTCCTGTTCTGTTTCTCATGGCTCGTACCTTCTTACAGACAATTCTAATTGCCCCTCTGAAGTCATTGATTAACGACTTTTGTATCCCCCCCCCCATCCGCCTACACAAATGACTGTATTGTTGGCGTCTATAATGACACTCTTTGAGGCGGTCTGGCTAACTATAGCCATCTATAGATTTACACAGGCCTACGGGCTGACAGGAAATTCCAGGAAAACCTCAAACTAGCTTGACGCTTTCAGCTTTGCGAGAATGGGCAGTAGTGGGTAAAATGACATCAGCCACCTATAGCTGATAACGTCACGCTTGTTGGAAGGTTTTCCCATTTTATTTTCTGCTCATGGGCCTTTATAAATCTATAGTTGGCTGTGGTTAAATACGTCACGATAGTGGAGATTTTCCAGGGTTTCCCTTCCTGCGGTCAGGCCTATCAAGAGTAGGTTATGGCATTAACATAGACTCCTTTCTTCTTCAATTGTTGCGGTTTCCTTAATTAGGTTAATGTAAAACTTTTATTTTGCATTTAAATACAAGACGTGAATCAATTTCCTTTCATTTTTCTCAGTCGTATTGTTTCGTATCTTGCATTCTCGTGCTGGTTTCTTTTGGCATTATTCTTATTTCTGAATTTTACTTAGACTACGCATTTGATCAGTGTCTGTCCTTATATATGGAGCTGCCCCGGAGTTTATAACGGTTCTCTATTGGCGAATATTTGAAGTAGTCTCACTATTAGAGGTGGCTCATTGAGTTATTGAGATATTTTCGGGTCATCATCATTGCACTCCGAACATGTCCATAGATGCTCTTATCCCCTCCTCAGCAAGTCTCGCAGTGTCCAGCGACTGACGACTCCAGTTCTGTGTTGGGTGACTAGTCTTCTTACACGCCCACTAAGTTTCTCGTTTCTGGCTGATTCCATCTTAATTCCCATCTCTTTCATCCGAAGAAGTGACGTGGACTCATGGCTGTCGAAGTCTTGGCGGTGGCGCATCTTTCCGTCTAATGTGGTGAACACGGGTAAGTGAATTATGAAGGAGAGTAATACTATACACAGCTCTCTGTCACCGCTACTTTAGTTGATTTGCTCATCTCTGTGTGTTTCCTGGAAAATAGAAAACACTCGCTTCTTCTATTGAATATTCAAAGTGATTACATAAAGCTGAATCTTAAACTACAAACTTATGTGGTTACAAATTAAATATTGCATCCATCGAAACTCTTAGATTTAACTGCCTGTTATATTTTTCCTACGAGCATTAATTACTAAAGTATAGTTTTAAAAAAAAGTAGTAAAGTACCTCCGTCACGCCAAGTGGCGTGTAGGGAATATGGTGTTAGTGACCATAAATTTTACAGACCTTCGGCACATGATTTTTGGGGTAATGTGGTCGGTATTACGCCGTGCCGCTTCACTTTCCCAGAAAAAAATCCGGTACCCATTAAAGGTTGGGTGAATCCGGAAGCCGTCGGTTGGAATCGAACCTAACCCCTTGTCCTATTGTAGTCCAGTTCACTAACCACTGAGCTATCGCGGCTCCCAACTAAAATATACTTCATGCATAATTATTTACTTTAGCAAAGCATTGACTGCTTTGTGTGTAATGTCACAGATTGACCCCCCCCCCCTCTTTTCCTCCCCTCAATATCAATGTTAACAATAAGATGAATATATCAGTTTCTTTGAATATGTTTCTTCAAGCGACCAGACGTTAATAGGTGTCTGACCAGCAACGATGTTAAAAGCTCACATTTTCAAAGATACTGGTGACAGTAATTAATTCTTTTGTAACAGTTTAAATACCTTTAACGTAATTGTCACAACAGTTTGTTGGTGACGTGTCTAACAATCACCAACAGCTCTTCAATGTGAGAAAAATGAAAATAACAAGCTCGAAGGGAGGCGACGCTGAACTAGAGAATTGGTAACTAACGCGGGGAGAGGGGGTTCTAAAAGTAAAATTTAACATCACATTTGAATAAGATCTAGAAGCATAAGAAGTAATGAAAATGGAAGAATTGAAGGTATCAAAAAGAGCAGAGAGTTAGAATGTTCGAGCATACTATAATATATTGAATTATATAAAACATGCATGTATGACGTACACATTTATCTTCCATTCACTTCACACACAAAATAAATAAATAATTTTAAAAAATAAATAAATAAAAACAGCCTTGACATCAATTTTACATTTTCTTCTATTTTTCTCTAAGTTTCTTCCGGAATATTGAGCACAAATTTAGCCGCGGGCGTCACGAAGGAATGCAGCCAAATAATGTGAACACATACGACTCGTACACGCTTGCCATGGCGTATTCATAAATACTGTACTGTAATTGACCTGGCGGCCCTGGTATATGAATAAGTTATTGTCAAGAAGCTTTTATTGCACACAAATGTCTGTGTCTCTGAAATATGAGATGGTGCGCTGACTGGAATTATGCAACAGCTTCGTATTGGATTACATGAGCTGGAAATGTGCACGGCTGACAATTCAGGAGATTATTACAACTGTCTTCTCTTTTTTTTCTGCCTTTGTCTTTCTATTCATTTATATTTAAGCAATGTATCGCCTATCATTATGTGTGTATATATGGGAGCCGCGATAGCTCAGTGGTTAGTGGACTGGACTACAAAGGACAAGAGGTAAGATTCGACCCCAACCAACGGCTTCCGGGTTCACCCAGCCTTAAATGGGTACCGGATTTTTTCTGGGAAAGTAAAGCGGCACGGGCGTAATACCGACCACATTACCCCAAAATTCATGTGCTGAAAGTCTGTAAAATGTATGGTCACTAACACCATATTCCCTATACGCCACTTGGCGTGAAATGGGGCTCTTTACTTTTTACTTTTCTCAGTTTTGTCACTTCTCTAACATCCAAATTTAAATCCTTCATTTTCAAGCAATGTTTTCAAGCAATGTTTTTAAACAACCTTTCCAAGCAATCTTTTCAAGGCAATTCCGTATTCGTTAACAAACTCATTTCAGTTTTTTATTTTACATTACCATATATCCTGAAATGTTTCATTATAGTTGCTCCCACGTTTGCTCGATTCTTGCACATTGATCAGCCATTTGGACTTGTAAATGATCCCCCCATTTCTTGTCACAAACACTGTTAACATCTCAGCGACTGACGTGCTGATTTCAGCGTATCAAACGTCTGTTGACAAACACGGCAGGCTTGTTTATGATCAAACTCTCAGGTATCTCCTTTATTATCTCATTAGTGTTTATAAAACAAATTAATACAATAATAAAATTCATCATCATCATCATCATCATCATCATCATCATCATCATCATCATCATCATAGAGTGCCGTCTCCGCATTGAAGTTTGGCTACCAATGAGCGCCCTTCCGCCATGTCTCTTGCTTTGGTCGTGTAGGTTGTCATAGGCTGACTTGTTCATCTTTTGATGTTAGTCGTCCATGTTAGTCTTGGTCTGCCTCTACCTCTTTTACATTTTCTTTTTCCTTCCAGGGTTACTTTAAGTAGACTGTTGTGTCTTTTAGCATGCCCCAACAATCTTCTTTGTCTTGTTCTAATTGTGTCTAGTAGTTCTCTTTTCATTTTTAGTTGTTTTAAAACTTCATCGTTTGTTTTCTTTTCTTTCCATCCAATTCTATATATTCTTCTATATATCCACATTTCAAAGGCTTTAATTTTCTGTTCTACTTTCAAGTCTATTGTTCATGTTTCTGCACCATTCAAGAATGGTGAGAGGATATAACATTTTGCTATTAAAAAATGAAATAACAATGAATTGCAATACATTTAGTTACAATAATTTAATAATTTTTCTTAATTTTAATTACATTTATGTTTAATTACTACTTTCATGTTATAAAAATGCTATAGATTTTCATACAATTTTATCGGCACAAAATGTATGGGCATAACTGAACAAAATTCATAGATTAAAAAAAAAAATAATCAGAATTCATAGATCTAAAAACATAATTCATAGACATAAAAAAGTCAGAATTCCTAGAGATAAAAATAACAGAACTCGTATGCGAAAGTAAAGCGGGCCTGGCGTAATTCCAACCACACTACCCCAAAAAATTATATGATGAAGGTCTGTATAATTTATGGTCACTAACACCATATTCCCTATACATCAGTTGGCGTGACGGGGCTCTTTACCTTTTTTTTATATTGACTAAAAGTTGAATAATCCAACACAAGCCAAATTAGAGACAAATCAGAAGCTCTAAGCCACAAAACATTTCATATAACTGTGACGTAATATCGCTGGAGGAATCCATGCAGATAAAAACATAATTATAAATAGAAGCAGAATAGCTTACGCCAATCAAAACGTTGAGAAGTTCCACCCAGTACAGCACACAAGCCATACAAAGGTGGCTGGGTGGTCACGAGGTACGGTGTCGGACTTAGGTCAGGTAAGACCAGCGTTGTAATCCCATCTGAAGGGATTGTTATTTTTTAACAATTAAAAAAAAAAATTAATTTGTGGTTTCTTTATGACTTTGCCCTCCCCTTATCTCGTGGGTTGTGAGATTAGATGTCTAGCCCTCTCGGATAAACAGGATATCCTGTATGCACTCGCGCACATTATTAAAGATCCATTGGCTGTTAAAATAGGAAAATCTAGGCCATTAATATTCCCGCTTGCCGGGAACAAAACAGGAAAAGGTAAAATCAAACCAAATTAATTAAAATATGAATTTATAGAAAGATGTAACGGTTGTACAGAGAGGAGTGATACGATGAAAGAGCTGAGCACAGCGACAACACTAGTGAACTATTAGAGTAAGAGAAATGAACGTTTTGGACAAATAATGGGACAATACCTTACAGAAAGTCATCTCGGCAGGAAATATGAAGGTCAATGAGGCAGTGACAGACAAAGTGGCCCGATAAAAGAAAAAAAATGGGCAGAAGAACTTATGGTCGCATGCACTATTATGGCGAGAGAGAGAGAGAGAGAGAGAGAGAGAGAGAGAGAGAGAGGGAGAGAGAGCTGACGCTTTACTGTTGCCAACTTTGGATGCGGAGACGGCCCACTTATTAAAAAAAATCAAGGAATGACATTTGTTGAGTTGCATGATGCTTGTTCTACGAATTTTCGTAATCATTTGTTGTCTACAGGATGACCTGTCAATCAACTTCGGCCTTTGACAGCGCTACTTCAATACGAGTGGTAGACAGTCTGTTTTTATTGTGTTTTCTTTTGGCTCCATGACACACACAGTATATATTATTTGTTTGAAAGTTGCCTTTACTACTTTTGTAGCGTTGTGTTGTAAGAATCATCATCGCTACACACCAGGCGTATCCATAGGTGCTCCAATATCCTACCCCCACCCCAAATGGAGAATTGGTAGAACATCCGAGAAACATCCAAGTGGACATGCACCCACTTCCTTGCACGGCCCGGGTCCAGCCGTGTGGGCAGATTTTTGCCTGATCAGTGGCCAAATTCAAAACCTTCTCTTTCCAATGTTAACTGTCATGGGAAGCATTGTGCTATTTCCTGCCAAAATGGCAGCATAACTTCGTAGCCATTTATTAAGGCTTGGAACTTCCGGTCAATATGGTGGGTAGGCGGCAGGAACCATTGAAGGCTATGTATGAAAAGTGTTCCTTGTTGCAGTTTCCTCATATTCCAAGTCCTGCTTGTTGCAGGAGCTACTGAGTTAAGTGCTATGTGCACACCGTGAGCTGTGTGTTTCATCAGTTTTTATCGTGTTTCGATATTCCAATTGTTCGCTTTGAATGATGATATCGTATGACAGGGAACAGTTATCTGTGTTCACTTTCTGTTCGGTTTCGCCTTATGTCTTTTGGTGTGTGCTGAGACTGCTACGATGGGGACTACAGTTACCTTTCTTTGTTTGGGAGATGAGTTAGTAATTCGAATAATTCCATTGGCACGGGCGGTTGAGCAATTATGGATTTTAATTCGTTTACAGTGATGCCGGGGCCTTCCATAACCATAACCATTATTAAGGCTTCATGAACAGAGGATCATCTAGATCAATACGATAAGGAGACAGTCTACAATAATATTTGTTGACAAAATCCTCAAAGTGAAGACGGTTCAAAGAGGTGTTTTATGCAGTGCAATATATTCCGCATATGAAGAGGATCATGAAGGTACAACAAAGAGGCGATCTAGCAGAAAGCATCCTTGATCCATTACCTCTAGATAGACCACCTGTAGTCTATCCATTAACATCAAGTGTAGCACCAGCTAGGCGATAGTTTAACCGCAGCCACCTATAGGTTTACAAAAATATACAAAATAAAATGGGAAAACTCTTGCTAGAGTGACGTTTTCTGCTTTAAGGCGGGTAGAGTGACGTCAGCCGTCTACAGCTCCTATGGCTGAAAACGAAATATGGGCATATAATCCTGCATAATGAATTATCTATGTTGTACTCCTATAGTCTACATTAGTACTACTATTTCTTAACTGGTCACTCAGGAAGATCTCAGCACAGTAGACAATCTCCCTAGCACTGGCGATGGTTGAGTTTATTGTTTATTTCTTTACATTTGTCACTGAGATGTTTGAAAAGGAACACGGTGGATGGACAACACAACTGAGAATGTATTTGTTTGCTCGATTCAGCTGAGTCAAATATCCCATCTCCACCACTCTCTCTCTCTCTCTCTCTCTCTCTCCCTCTCTCTCTCACTCTCTCTTTCACTCTCTGACTATCTCACAAAATATGTTTTCCCTGTCACTACTGACAACTCTCTGTCTGTCTGTCTGTCTGTTCTCTCTCTCTCTCTCTCTCTCTCTGTCTGTCTGTCTGTCTGTTTCTCTCTCTCTCTCTCTCTCTCTCTCTCTCTCTCTCTGTGACACACTTCTATTTTCATTTCATCCAACACCGAGACGTGCACACAATTTCTTTAACCACACTAATTCGAAACATAAACACACATACGCATGCTAGATACACACATCGATAAGCCTGCAGTTTGCCCATCTTTGTCGCTAACTATCAACACTATCTACACTATCTACACTATCAACACTATCTACACTATCAACACTATCTACACTATCAACACTATCAACACTATCTACACTATCAGCACTATCTACACTATCTACACTATACACTATCTACACTATCAAAACTATCAACACTATCTACACTATCTACACTATCAACACTATCTACACTATCTACACTATCTACACTATCTACACTATCAACACTATCTACACTATCAACACTATCAACACTATCTACACTATCTACACTATCAACACTATCTACACTATATCAACACTATCTACACTATCTACACTATCAACACTATCTACACTATCTACACTATCTACACTATCTACACTATCTAACACTATCAACACTATCAGCACTATCTACACTATCAACACTATCAGCACTATCTACACTATCAACACTATCTACACTATCTATCACACTATCAACACTATCACACTATCTACACTATCAACACTATCAACACTATCAGCACTATCAACACTATCAACACTATCAGCACTATCAACATTATCTACACTATCAACACTATCAGCACTATCAACACTATCAACACTATCAACACTATCAGCACTATCAACACTATCAACACTATCAACACTATCAACACAATCAGCACTATCAACACTATCAACACTATCAACACTATCAACACTATCAACACTATCTACACTATCAACACTATCAACACTATCAACACAATCAGCACTATGAACAATATCAACACTCGCTACCAAATGAAATATTTTCATATCTTTTGCTGTCTATCAACATTATCAATACTATCAAAATAGCTTCCGGGTTCACCCAGCCTTAAATGGGTACCGAATTTTTTCTATTATAGGAAAGTAAAGCGGCACGGGCGTAATACCGACCACATTACCCCAAAAAAACATGTGCCGAAGGTCTGTAAAAATTATGGTCACAAACACCATATTCCCTATACGCCACTTGGCGTGACGGGGGGCTCTTTGCTTTTTTTTTCTTTTTTTTTTGCTTGCTTTCTTCTATTCACTTTATATTCTCTTTCATTCCTCCCCTCCCTTCTTACATTCACCTTTCATTCTCCTCCAGTCCTTCCCCACTCTTCCACTCCTTTCTTTCATTCTTCCACAATCTTCTCTTACTTCATCCTCCCTTCTTCTATTCACATTTCATGCTCCTTCATTTTCCCACGACTCTCCTTCTCGCTCAGCACATTCCCACTTTCTTTCTCACTCCTCCCTTCTCTTCATTTCATCCCTTCCTCTATCACCTGCCCTTCCTAACACCCCCCTCCCCCTCTCCCTTTCACTCAAGCACAATTTATTTGACATTGATCCCCCCCATCTCACCACAACCGTTTAAAACAGATTCTATTTCCTGCAAGGCCCATCACTCTCACGCCGAGTTCCATTCATGTGTTTACCCAGCTCGGAAAACCAAGCAACAAATATATTTATTTAACTCCACTCATGGAAATAAATATTATTTTACATTCTTGCACTCTCTTTTATTTATGTCTTCCTTATTCTTATTATTCGTAATAGCTATCCTGATTGGCAATCTGTAGAAAGAAACCATGACAACAGAAATGCCGTTATACATCTATGGGAGTCTGAATGGTCTAGAGGTAGTATGTCAGCTTCTGGGCAGCGAAGTCCAGGATTCGAGACAGGCGACACATAATAATAAATGAATATAATAATAATAATAATCATGTGCCATACCGGTTGGCGTGGGCGATCATGTCCTTCCACAATCTTCTATCTACAGTGCATTGCATCAGTTCTGTTGTTGACTGTTTTCCATGCCATGACGCCACGCTATCCAGTATTTTCCTTTTTTGTCGTCCGCGATCTCTCTTTCCTTTTATTATAATAATAAATGAATATTATTATAGAGGGAAACTTCCTTGGCGATAATCAGCGAATAAATTCAGAGGAAGAGATACGTTTACAGTACTCGGAAAAAAAATGACAAATAATTAACAACAACAACAACAACAAAACAAAGAACAATATATGGTCCTAAGCATGATCGAACCCGTACTCCCTGGCGCAGCGTCTTGTCACGAAGTCCAGGATTCGTCTTGCCACATGAGGTGGACATTTTTCACTTAGAATCCAGATTTTGGTTCTCCTTGTATTTTTTTTGTTTGTTTTTGCAAAGGCAGATAATATTTGTAGTCAGAGGTGTATACTATTTCCTCAATATGTCAACGATAATGTATAGATAGTGTTCTCCACTGCAAGATTTGCTACACTTCTCACCTTGGCATGATCGTATAGAGCACATTAGATTTTTTCGTCTGTAATCTATTTTTTTGTTCAACATTCTTCTTTTCAACTCTCCGTTGAGCATAGGTCTTCATCAAACACATTCCTCTTCCCCTGGGGATTCTAAAAAAGGCATGTCGTGTAATGCTCTCAGTTGGCTTCAGTAGTGCGTGTCCCACCCAGCGTCATCGTCTTCGATGTATCTCTTTAAAAGTAAAGTACCCCCCGTCACGCCAAGTGGCGTATAGGGAAATATGGTGTTAGTGACCCTATATTTTACAGACCTTCAGCACATGATTTTTGGGGTAATGTGGTCGGTATTACGCCCGTGCTGCGTTTACTTTCCCAGAAAAAATCCGGTACCCATTTAAGGCTGGGTGAACCCGGAGCCGTCGGTTGGGATCGAACCCTACCCCTTGTCCGTAGTAGTCCAGTTCACTAACCACTGAGCTATCGCGGCTCCCACTAATTTTTAGGGAATTAGTAAAACCCAGGTGTCCTCGCCAGGGTACGAACCCCGGCTGTTGCCGTGGTAAGCCAACCGCCTATCGATTGCGCTAACCGGACACCCGGTGTATCTCTTTGTCCACTGGTATTTGACTCGTACTTTTCTTACTTTTCTCCGTCTTTGTTATCAATTCTGAAATTCCAATTGATGGGGCAATACTAACTTTTTCAATGATTTTCAAATCAGTGTGATTTTTTTTCTATCTATTTTATCTTCTTTTGTTTGCCTTTGGCGTACACTAGCTTTATATCTCTAGCGAAGCCTCGCGAGACTGAATTTTACGTAAATATTGTATGTTCATTTTTTTTCACGCTACAGCCACGTAAAAAAGTAAAGTACCCCGTCACGCCAAGTGGCGTATAGGGAATATGGTGTTAGTGACCATAATTTTTACAGCCCTCGGCACATGATTTTTGGGGTAATGTGGTCGATATTACACCCGTGCCGTTTTACTTTCCCAGAAAAAAAAATCCGGTACCCATTAAAGGCTGGGTAAACCGGAGTCGCCGGTTGGGATCGAACCCTACCTTTTGTCCTTTGTAGTCCAGTTCACTAACCACTGAGCTATCGCGGCTCCCTCAGCAGCCACGTGCTATGGCAGATATCCTCTGATTTCAGTGGTACTTCTAATTTTTTATGGAAAGTTTTGACGTTTTGGGACGATATTTTCCCCATT
The DNA here is from genome assembly GCA_032433765.1 of Megaustenia siamemsis. Taxonomy (NCBI): domain Eukaryota; kingdom Metazoa; phylum Mollusca; class Gastropoda; order Stylommatophora; family Ariophantidae; genus Megaustenia; species Megaustenia siamemsis. The sequence goes on from JAVIAB010000088.1 coordinate 28,972,616, forward strand.
AATTTTGCCAGACTCTGACTGTTTTTAGTCAGCTATTTTTATTTCTACCTGCACATGGTTCTTTAACGTGCTCAGAATGTTTACGAGATCCCCCGTTCTTCGTCGGTATCGGAGTGGGCTAGACATCGAGTTTCTCTACTGAAAGCTTTCGGCGAGGATGAAGCCAGGAAGAATCCACGGATTTGATAGGAGTTGGTCCCCAGACCAACGACTTACCTCTAGACCAATGTTTCTCAACCTTTTTTCTACCGTGACCCCTTTCCTATCTTGTTTACTTCCAGTGGTCCCTCCTTTCTTTTCATGAATTATTTATAAGCTTTTTTCCCAAACATATCGTTATATATTGGGCACAATAATAACATCATATGGGATATGCACCACAGAGATAAAAAGCAAAATAGCTCAGGCCAAAATAGCATTTCAGAAAATGAAAAATATCTTATGCAACAAATCTATGTCAATAAAAATGAGAAAGAGAGTTCATCGGTGCTATATAGAACCAATTATGACCTATGAAAGCGAATCATGGACAGTAGACAAACAAATGAAAAGACGATTAGAGGCCACAGAGATAGGATCTCTCAGAAGAATGTTGAAAGTTCCCTGGACAGCTAAAAAGACCAATGAGGAAGTTCTCAAAGGGGCCAACACAAAAAAGGGGCTCTTAAAAAAACATCAAAAGAAGCAATCAACATTTTTCGGGCACATCATGAGAAGAGGAAAGTTGGAATACTTGGTTACAACTGACAAAATAAAAGGAAAGAGAGATCGCCGACGAGAAAGAGAGAAAATACTGGATAGCTTGGTGTCATGGCATGGAAAACAGTCAACAACAGAACTGATACGATGCACTGTGGATAGAAGATTGTGGAGGGACATGATCACCTACGCCAACCGGTATGGCACATGATGATGACGATCGTTATATACATATATGTTGTGTGTATGTGTGTATATGTATTTCTATGCATGTATACATATTTATAATATATATATATATATATATATATATATATATATATATATATATATATATATATATATATACACACACACATAATATGCACAGAAACAAGTACATAGAAATGTATCATTAAAATATGACAGTTGTGATAACAATAGATTCACCAGACAAAACCAAGGATTCCCTACTGTTGTGTTTAGTTTTCCTTCTTTAGATATGAATTATGATATTTTGTAAGGAGCGATTAAACCTTTGTCATTTAAATGTGTAGATTTCTGAAAGAACATTTCATGATTTTTGTCACCACAAGTCTATCTTCAAAATTTATAAGTCACGCGGGAAAATTTTCGGGTAGTTTGTCTTTTTTTTTTTTTTTTTGGTCTCTATGAAAAGATACTATGCAATCCGTTTTTCACAATAGAAACAAGAAAAAGAGTTCTTAAATGTTATGTAGAGTCAGTCTCAACATATGGATGTGAATCATGGACAATAGGACAACAGACAAGGAAATCACTGGAGTCTGTAGAAATGTAGTTTTACAGAAGAATTTTTAGAATACCATGGACAGCTAAGAAGAGTAATGAAAACGTTCTGAAAAAGGCCAAAGTGAAAACAGATCTACTTTTCAATATTAGGAAGAAACAATCATCATGTTTTGGCCATGTAACGAGAAGAGAACAGCTGGAATATATTGTAACAAGTGGAAAAATTGAGGGACGAAGATATAGAGGGAAGCAAAGAGAAAAGATAACAGACAGCTTAAAAGAATGGCTTGGCAGAAAGTCAAGAACAGAAATGATAAATAACTGTCAAGATCGAAAGTGTGGAGAGACATGATCACCTACCCCAGCAGGCCCGGTGCTTGATGATGATGTATATACTCGCAAATGAAGGATTATGTCAATGAAAGTAACCAGAAAGTAACCAAATCAGGAAAGTAACCAGAGCAACAACGAAAGAGCTGACAAAAGCTTCCTTCTTTAATACTATGACCACCAAGCTTGTTAGTCTATTTTATACTCCAATGTATCTCGGCTACATCGGTTGGAATTTTTATTTTTGATTTATCTCTGCGACAACCACCCCTGGTCTCAGCAGCGAGGCCCGGCTTGAAACGTCAGCTACTCATCGACGGAAAAAAACATGAGTACCTCCGAAGACGGAGTTATCTGCCTGTGCGGAGAGGGACCCATGTGCACACGGCTGCCAGGAAAAAATGGGTTAACACGCAAAATTCAGTTCATAGTCTCTAGGGACTTCGTCAGAGTTGAAAGCTGGCGAACGCAACAACAACAACAACAACAACAATACTCCTTTGTAGTCGTCACACGCCTTGTATAACACTACAGAGAAGTGGGGCGCAAGGACAGGCAGTGGTCGAGTGGGGGAAGGCAGCGGGGGTGGTGGGGAGAAAGAGAAAAGTGATATATCAAAAGTGATCCGTTCAATGAAGATGGCCGCTTGTGAAGTCCACCAAATACTTTTGAAGCGTGCTTCTCTTCATCATCATCATCATCATCATCATCATCATCATCATCATCATCATCATCATCATTATCATCATCATCATCATCATCATTATCAAGTACCATGCCTGCTGGCGTAGGTTTATTTTTTCCCACAACTTTCGATCTCGACAGTTATTTATCATTTCTGTTGTTTGCCTTCAAGCCATTCTCTTAATCTCTCTGATATTTTTCTCTTTCCTTCCCTCTATCCCTTCGTCCCTCGATTTTTCCAGTTGTCACAATATATTCTAGCTGTCCCCTTTTCATTACATGGCCAAATAAAAGATGATGATTGTTTTTTCCTAATATTGAAAATTAATTCTCTCTTTTTGCTTTGGCCTCTTTCACAACGTTTTCATTATTCTTCTTAGTTGTCCATGGTACTCTCAACATTCTTCTTTTAAAACATATTTCTACGACCTCCAGTGATTTTCTTGTCTGTTGTCCTATTGTCCATGATTCACATCCATATGATAAAACTGGCTCTACATATCACGTAAGAACTTGTTTCTGGTTTCTATTGTCAAAAACATATTCTTTTATAGGCGTCGCTAATTAAATAATTCAGTGAGTAAAAAATTGGCCTCTGAGCGTTTTATTCTACAAAAATCTGCGTCACTGTCACGTGGTTACCTGTTCTCGTGCCGGGGCCTCTCAAATACGCTATTTTTACATGTCGGCCCCTCCACACGGAAAGTTCTGTGACCCACCGGGGGACATATGGTCCCGGTTGGAAAATACTGGTCTAGAACACCCAGCCTCCTATCCTATCTTATTTTAATTAATTCGTCTGAAAACGTGCGCACTACGTAGTAATACTATCTCATGCAGTGAATCTTTCATAACTTTATCGTTGTTCCCCGTTATATGTGCAGAGATTTGAAGAGTTATTCTCTAAAGTCATGTCTCGATTTAGTTTATAGATTGTAATATTTGCTGGTTAGCCATCACTCGTGTTTGTGTGAAACAAAGTACCGCTAAAGATGGCAGTAATTTTGCTTAATTATTGTAAAGATGGTAGGGAATTTGATACCTTATTGTAAAGATAGTAAGAATTTTGATTACTTGTTGTAAAGATGGTAGGAATTTTGATTACTTATTGTAAAGATGGTAGGAATTTTGATTACTTGTTGTAAAGATGGTAGGAATTTTGATTACTTGTTGTAAAGATGGTAGGAATTTTGATTTCTTATTGTAAAGATGGTAGGAATTTTGATTACTTATTGTAAAGATGGTAGGAATTTTGATTACTTATTGTAAAGATGGTAGGAATTTTGATTACTTGTTGTAAAGATGGTAGGAATTTTGATTACTTATTGTAAAGATGGTAGGAATTGTTATTACTTATTGTAAAGATGATAGGAATTTTGATTTCTTATTGTTAAGATGGTAGGAATTTTTATTACTTATTGTAAATATTGTAGGAATATTTGATTACTTATTGTAAAGATGGTAGAAATTTTGATTATTTATTGTAAAGATGGTAGGAATTTTGATTACTTATTGTAAAGATGGAAGGAATTTTGATTACTTATTGTAAATATTGTAGGAATATTTGATTACTTATTGTTAAGACGGTGGGAATTTTTATTACTTATTGTAAAGATGATAGGAATTTTGATTTCTTTTTGTTAAGATGGTAGGAATTTTTATTACTTATTGTAAATATTGTAGGAATATTTGATTACTTATTGTAAAGATGGTAGAAATTTTGATTATTTATTGTAAAGATGGTAGGAATTTTGATTACTTATTGTAAAGATGGTAGGAATTTTGATTACTTATTGTAAATATTGTAGGAATATTTGATTACTTATTGTTAAGACGGTGGGAATTTTTATTACTTATTGTAAAGATGGTAGGAATTTTTATTACTTATTGTAAATATTGTAGGAATATTTGATTAATTATTGTAAAGATGGTAGAAATTTTGATTATTTATTGTAAAGATGGTAGGAATATTGATTACTTATTGTTAAGATGGTAGGAATTTTGATTATTTATTGTAAAGATGGTAGGAATTTTGATTATTTATTGTAAAGATGGTAGGAATTTTGATTACTTTTTGTAAAGATGGTAGGAATTTTTATTACTTATTGTTAAGATGGTAGGAATTTTTATTACTTATTGTAAAGATGGTAGGAATTTTGATTACTTATTGTAAAGATGGTAGGAATATTTGATTACTTATTGTAAATATTGTAGGAATATTGGATTACTTATTGTAAATATTGTAGGAATAGTTGATTACTTATTGTTAAGATGGTAGGAATATTTGATTACTTATTGTAAATATTGTAGGAATATTTAATTACTTATTGTAAATATTGTAGGAATATTTAATTACTTATTATAATATTGTAGGAATATATGATTACTTATTGTAAAGATGGTAGGAATTTTTATAACTTATTGTAAAGATGGTAGGAATTTTTATTACTTATTGAAAATATTGTAGGAATATTTTATTACTTATTGTAAAGATGGTAGGAATTTTGATTACTTATTGTAATGATGGTAGCAATTTTGTTAATTATTATAATGATGGTGGGAATTTGTATCTTATTTTATGAAATTTGGCTCAGGCAATAGCTAGCAGCTTATATGAATTAACTGTCAAGTCCTCTTTTATGTTTTCAAGTTGAACAGTGTATTTTGTTCCCACTATCCGTCTCTGATAGAACTAGGCACTCAGTTTCGACTACCTCGAGCTGCAATGAAATAAAAAAAAAAAAGACTCGACCGTTTCAAATGTTTATCTCGCTTTATTTCATTTCGTCGCGTTTGACTATCTCTTGCACGTGATCTTGTCATCACACGATTACTCCCATCCACTCGTGTCCGCCTCGTGCACTTACAAGTTATCCCAACTAAACCCAGTTAACTCTCTTTCTCTCGTGAATTGAACTCCACTGCACACCTCCCGACACTAGATTTAAATTATCTTCTATTGATCTGTCCATCAATACTTTCATCTTTCTTTTCAAGCAGACTGGAGGGCCTATGAGTACGTATGTTTCAATATACAAATCAAGTTATCTTTACACACACACATTCTCTCATAGACACAAGCTCATCAGCAATTTATTCATCTACTCGCCAGTGCATAATCAATACACACACACACACACACACACACACACACACACACGCACGCACGCACGCACACGCACTGGTTAGTTGGTTGTAGGGGTAACATCGAGTCTGACTGGTTAGTTGGCTGTAGGGGTAACATCGTGTCTGACTGGTTAATTGGCTGTAGGGGTAACATCGAGTCTGACTGGTTAGTTGGCTGTAGGGGTAACATCGAGTCTGACTGGTTAATTGGCTGTAGGGGTAACATCGAGTCTGACTGGTTAGTTGGTTGTAGGGGTAACATCGAGTCTGACTGGTTAGTTGATTGTAGACATAACATCGAGTCTGACTGGTTAGTTGGTTGTAGGGGTAACTTCGAGTCTGACTGGTTAGTTGGCTGTAGGGGTAACATCGAGTCTGACTGGTTAGTCGGTTTTAGGGGTAACATCGAGTCTGACTGGTTAGTTGGTTGTAGGGGTAACATCGAGTCTGACTGGTTAGTTGGTTGTAGGGGTAACATCGAGTCTGACTGGTTAGTTGGTTGTAGGGGTAACATCGAATCTGTCTGGTTAGTTGGTTGTAGGCGTAATATCGAGTCTGACTGGTTAGTTGGTTGTAGGGGTAACATCGAGTCTGACTGGTTAGTTGGTTGTAGGGGTAACATCGAGTCTGACTGATTAGTGGATTGTAGGGGTAACATCGAGTCTGACTGGTTAGTTGGTTGTAGGCATAGCATCGAGTCTGACTGGTTAGTTGGCTGTAGGGGTAACATCGAGTCTGACTTGTTAGTTGGTTGTAGGGGTAACATCGAGTCTGACTGGTTAGTAGGTTGTAGGCATAACATCGAGTCTGACTGCTTAGTTGATTGTAGGCATAACATCGAGTCTGACTGGTTAGTTTGTTGTAGGGGTAACATCGAGTCTAACTGGTTAGTAGGTTGTAGGCATAGCATCAAGTCTGACTAGTTAGTTGGTTGTAGGCTTAACATCGAGTCTAACTGATTAGTTGGTTGTAGGCATAACATCGAGTCTGACTGGTTAGTTGATTGTAGGCATAGTATCGAGTCTGACTGGTTAGTTGGTTGTAGGAGTAACATCGAGTCTCACTGGTTAGTTGGTTGTAGGGGTAACATCGAGTCTGAATGGTTAGTAGGTTGTAGGCTTAACATCGAGTCTGACTGGTTAGTTGGTTGTAGGCATAACATCGAGTCTGACTGGTTAGTTGGTTGTAGACATAACATCGAGTCTGACTGGTTAGTTGATTGTAGGCATAACATCGAGTCTGACTGGTTAGTTGGTTGTAGGGGTAACATCGAGTTTGACTGGTTATTTGGTTGTAGGGGCAACATCGAGTCTGACTGGTTAGTAGGTTGTAGGCATAGCATCGAGTCTGACTGGTTAGTTGGTTGTAGGGGTAACATCGAGTCTAACTGGTTAGTTGGTTGTAGGCATAACATCGAGTCTGACTGGTTAGTTGATTGTAGGGGTAACATCGAGTCTGACTGGTTAGTTGATTGCAGACACAACGTCGAGTCTGACTGGTTAGTTGGTTGTAGGGGTAACATCGAGTCTGACTGGTTAGTTGATTGCAGGCACAACGTCGAGTCTGACTGGTTAGTTGATTGTAGGGGTAACATCGAGTCTGACTGGTTAGTTGATTGCAGGCATAACATCGAGTCTGACTGGTTAGTTGGCTGTAGGCATAACATCGTGTCTGACTGGTTAGTTGATTGTAGGCGTAACATCGAATGTGATCTAGGCGTGATTTTTGTCAATTCAGAGTTGAGAAAGGTTTCTATGGATGTTCTTGCCACTTGCCGCCTATTGTTTATATCAAATAGTGAGCGTGTTTGTTAGAATTTTGTGTTTGTGCGATGAACTTATGAAAGGCTGCTCTTGCTTTCTTCGTGGCCCAATACAGTCGTTGGCATTTCTCACCAATTTGCATTTGCCTGCTTTCTATGCCAGCATTCATCGCCTGTTTGTTTACCAACATTTAGCACCTGTTTGAATGCCAACATTTACTGCCTGTTTCTATGCCAGCATTCATCGCCTGTTTGTATGCCAACATTTAGCACCTGTTTGAATGCCAACATTTAGCACCTGTTTGAATGCCAACATTTACTACCTGTTTCTATGCCAGCATTCATCGCCTGTTTGTATGCCAACATTTAGCACCTGTTTGAATGCCAACATTTACTACCTGTTTCTATGCCAGCATTCACTGCCTGTTTCTATGCCAACATTCACTGCCTGTTTCTATGCCAACATTCACTGCCTGTTTCTATGCCAACATTCACTGTCTGTTTGTATACCAACATTCATCACTTGCCAATAGCTGAATCTGCATGTAGTAAGGTTTTCATGTCAGATCCTTCACTTCACAGTTACGGCGAGGCTGAACCGCAGTAAAGTTATTTCTCTATTTTGTTCTTCAAGGTACTCATCTCACTTCACATGGCACAAGTTCAGACAAACAAACACAGAGACTTGTAATCAAATCCAATGCCTTCTTCTTGTATAGAATAAAGCTCATTCAACAGCAGAAGAAAGCTGAATTTAACAGATTTAAACGAAACATGCAACGATCACGACATGGACAAAGCACAAATTACATTTATAACAAAAGAAAGAAAATCACAAATTTTTATTAAGAACAAAGAAGTAAGCAAGTGACAGATTCCAAATGCTTAGAAAGCATTACATCATCTAAAGAGAATATTCTTGTTAAAACTGACCCAGATGTTATAAAAAAAAAAAGCAAACTAGATGATTGAATGATTAGCTCTAATATTATAGAGTAAACTTGTAAAATCAAATACCAAGGCAACATTAGATAACGCTGTATTGCTTCCACCACTTCCCTTCAAATATGTGAACATCAACAAGAGAAATTGAAAGAAAACGAAAAATTGTCACAAATGAAACAAGGTGTGTGAAATAAATGTGAACGTGACAAGAGGAAATAATCAGAAATGATTATAAATGGAGAAGAGCCAGGGTTACATCAGTGCTGGCTTGCATCAAGAAACAACAAATCAAATAGATTGGACATGTCACACAATCTCTTCAAGACAGTAGCATAGAGAGCGTAGCATTGAGAATCAACGAAAAAAAGGATAAGACCAGTGGCGGGTGTTCAAAGGAGGCAATGGGGGGAACCACGACTCCTCTAATGTTTTATCAGTGGCGTATGCAGGTTTTGGGGTCTGGGCTACCGCTGACTTATTAAATAAAAACATACATTATATTCAGTAGGCTAACATAAAGTAATATTTTCTTCACTACATTTTAAATAACGTACTTATTTTTGTTAATTATATCCGTCCTGTTTGGAACGAAAATGTCTTGATGAATTTGTCATTGAAAGTACTGTTGGGTTGGTTTCTAAGTTTCTGAGAGAATGATTTCTCAATGGACATTAATGCCAAACTAGATAAGCGTTCTTGTGTCTGAGTTGAGCGACAATAAAATTTGATTCTCTTGAGAGCAGAAAAAGTTCTTTCTACATATTCTAATGCGCATAACGTAGCCAAAATAGCCAAGGAAGTTCCGGTAAGAAGACATAGTTTCACTTTCGCTTTGTGACGATTCTTATTGGCTAAAGCTAAATTAACCCATGAAACCGCATTCATCTAGCGGCAACACCCTCTAAATAAATTTTGATTCCCATTTTTGAATGTCAAGGTCGGTGATACTTGGTCCGGATAGAGGAAAAATGCACCGCTGGCTCCTAGAGGTTTCAATGTAGAATAGTTAAAACATTCACAAACGTTATAGTGGCCAGAGGAAAGTCTTGCTTTAATAAATGCAAATCAAAGCAAATAAATCATATTGGCCTACGAAATGTGTAATAGAATATTCGAAAATTTGTAATATAATTATTTTTAAAAATATAATAAATTATCATTTCCTTTTGTATTTCGTTAATATGTTCAGGCTACCGGCGGTAGCTGCGGTATCATAGAGAATACGCCACTGCATTTTATCAGAATACATAACACAATCACATTCCAGCTCAGTGAGATAAGTGTCAGTGTAGAACTAACCACCATATTCACTAGTATTGTCGTGATATAGCTCAAGTAATTCGAGCCGTTACTAATAAGTAGGCTTCAATGTTATGTCCACGGAGATCCCACCTTTTACAATAAAAGGACATCCACCGATCTTGAAACGTGTAGGAGAACTAGGCAGGACATATCAACAATCTCCTCCCAGGTTGCCATGATAACAGTGGTTCAACTAACTTGTTGGATTTATTTTTTTTCGCTTCATCGTAATAGATGGAAGTATCATGTTGTGTGCTATAACCTGTGAGGGTTGACAAAGTGAGTTCTTGACACAGGGGGAGCAATTTTGTATCGTTCGTTATATAACGGCATCAAGATTACTCACGAATGACTGATTTGTCGGTCTTATTTTAATGGATAGAGTAAGACGTGGGAAAGGAAGAAAATGAAGACACATGAGCTTTTGTAGCAATATAAACATGTGGAGATGATTCCAGTACAAAGCAAAAAAATAAAACTAAACTAAAAATACAGGAGAGCTGCGACGTCAGTGCTGGATCTGAATGACGTAGACACACACACACACACACACACACACACACACACACACACACACACACACACACACACACACACACACACACACACACACACACACACACACACACACACACACACACACACACACACACACACAACAAACAAACAACAAACAAATGTAAACATCCAGACTGTAGTTAAAAAAAAAAGTAAATAGCCCCGTCACGCCAAGTAGCGTATAGGGAATATGGTGTTAGTGACCATCATTTTTACAGACCTTAGGCACATGATTTTTGGGGTAATGTGGTCGGTGGTGGGTAAGCGTCCGTGCCGCTTTACTTTCCCAGAAAAAAACATTCGGTACCCATTTAAGGCTGGGTGAACCTGGCCGCCGATAAGTATCGAATCCGATTCCTTGCCTTAGTAGTCCACTTTACAAACAACTAAGCTACCGCGGCTCCGCACTATATATTGCTTAACGCAATTAGCATTGAAGAACAAATCAGGGGATTTATCTAAGAGATAATGCTCACAGACAACAATCAGGGGATTTAAGTATGAGATAATGCTCACAGACAACAATCAAGGGATTTAACTAAGAGATAAGACTCATAGTCAACAATTATGGAATTTAACTAAGAGATAAGGATCACACAGACAACAATTAGAGGATTTAACTAAGAGATAATGCTCACAAAAGCAACAATTAAGAGGATTTAACTAAGAGATAATGCTCACAAAAGCAATAATTAAGAGGATTTAACTAAGAGATAAGGCTCACACAGACAACAATTAGAGGATTTAACTAAGAGATAATGCTCACACAAGCAACAATTAGAGGATTTAACTAAGAGATAATGCTCACACAGACAACAATTAGAGGATTTAACAAAGAGATACTGCTCACACAGACAACAATTAGAGGATTTAACTAAGAGATAATGCTCACACAGACAACAATTAGAGGATTTAACTAAGAGATAATGCTCACACAAGCAACAATTAGAGGATTTAACTAAGAGATACTGCTCACACAGACAACAATTAGAGGATTTAACTAAGAGATACTGCTCACACAGACAACAATTAGAGGATTTAACTAAGAGATAATGCTCACACAGACAACAATTAGAGGATTTAACTAAGAGATAATGCTCACACAGACAACAATTAGAGAATTTAACTAAGAGATACTGCTCACACAGACAACAATTAGAGGATTTAACTAAGAGAGAAGGCTCACAGGCAACAATTAGAGGATTTAAATAAGAGAGAAGGCTCACAGGCAACAATTAGAGGATTTAACTAAGAGATAATGCTCATACAGGCAACAATTAGAGGATTTAACTAAGAGAGAAGGCTCACACAGATAACAACCACGGGAAGCAGGAGTTGTATAATTCACGTGCCCTGCAGAGAAGCATACTATCACAAGAAATGTCAGCACAGGACTCCGTAGGGAAGACAGAAGAGCGACAGATAAAAGTCGTCAGAA